>JAURVB010015121.1:0-76359 GCA_033002965.1 Piper betle
CATCACAATTTGGCCAATTTGCTCAGTCACCATGGAGCGGGAAAGACTTGTTTTGTCAACTATGTAAAACACATGGGCATACGGCATTACTCTGCCCAGAAGCACCGGACACAGAGTTCGATTTTGAATTAGGCCCTCGTTGTTACTGTTGTGGTCAATATGGCCATATCACCATGATGTGTCCTTCCAGGGCAAAGTCTCCTTCACCCATAGGGTCACCTACCATGGTATTGAGTCAAGAGTCTTCAACCCAAATGCCACCAAGGAAATCTTCTCCTTGGAATACTGTTCAGGCAGATGTGGGTCCCTCTGGCCCAACTGCAGAAATTATCCCTCAGACCAGAAGAACTGCTAGAGAATATAGAGACCATCTGAAAGTCTTTAATGAGCCTCCGTCATCTCCTCCCACTGGTCCCACTGGTCCCACTGGTCACACTGGTCCTACTAAGGGTCCCAAGGAATCTCTTTAATAAGTGGTGGACCCCGTGGTGGACCCCACTTGTGTCTCCCCCTTCGGTTATAAATTCAGGAGTGTAGAAGGAGAGAACCAGACGTTTTCTTCCCTCCTTTCCACTTTCCTTCTTCATCTCTCTCTCTCAGAAGTTTTCTGTTTTCCGTCTGTGCCTCGCTTCTCTCTGAAGGTATTTCATTTCTTCGCGTCTGTTCTTTATTCCTCAATTCTATTTCATCCATATGGTTTACTCCTTCGTCTTGCTCGAGTCTGTCTACTTGTGCTTTTAAGGTTTATTTGTCCTTCATTTGAGTCGATCTTTCTTTTCCTCTATGAAATTCAGCGTCTGTTTATATCCGTCTGAGCTTTGAGAAAAAAAAATTTCCCGTTTGATTTGCACAGTACTGGTTTGTAATGATATTGTGTCTATACTGTATTGTATACTGTATTTTGTTTACTGTATATTGTATTTTGAATACTGTATTTAGTATTATATACTGGCTTATGTATTGTACGATTTGAATACCTATACAGCAGTATCTGTCTATATACTGTATGTATAAGTAGTTTGTATTTACGAGAGTGAGTAAAAGAGTGAAATCCAGAATTTCACCAAGAGTGATTGTAAGTGTGTGGAAAACTCTATAAAAGCTTCGAATTGGGTAACTATCTTTTGATCTTATGCCTCTGAGTTAGGCTCTTAGACGTAATCTAGACATTGCCGCAAAGGCTATATCTATATTTACTTTCAGTCTTTACGATTCTGTCAGCCTCAGAGACAGGCTTTTACTTTTAATATTATTGTTCGTGGTTGCGGTTACGGCTGAACTTCCACAACACTCTGTTCATATTTATATGTTACTATCTTTCATGTTTATTACTTATATGTTTGTTTTATTTATTATTTATATGTGTGCTACTGTAAATATATCTGTGCATTATTCCGGTTGTATAACTGTGTCGTAAACAACGTCGCTTTACATACCTGTTCCGTAATTAAAAGTCTAATCAAGCACTTTTGTGTGATCCGCGATATATATATATTTTTCGGGTCTTTACATACTCTCTTCGTCGATCACTGTAGGGTCAATCTCACGTGCGTGGATCTCGGTCTGGGGTGGTAAATAGGCAAAAACAGAGGATGGCGGCGAAAATAGAGGCGACGGTGGTGGGGAAGAAATCTGGCCGTCCTAGGTGGCGACGGGTTCCAATATGGCCGGGGAAGGTAGATAGGTGGTCGAGGGTGTCGAGGCGACAAGAGGCGGTAACGCTCGTCGGCGGTGGAATCGCCGATGCAAGCGCGCCACTGAGCAGGCGATGCGGGCGTCGCCGCGGCTGGAAGGCGGCCAGAGTTGGCCGGGGCGACACCACAATGGCTTGGCAAATTTGGGTGGCGACGATGGACAGCTGCCGGAGATAAATGCCAGCAGCGGCTGGAGGGCGACTGCTGTCGGGAACAGGGGATGGCGTCGGGGAAGAAGAAGAAGAAATTTACCTTGGGTGGCAAACTTGTAAATAATGCTTAACTCGACATAGCTTGAGTTAAATAATAAAACCAACTTGTAAATAACACCCGATTCGATATCGACTTGAGTTAAAAATAATTCAAACTCATAATAAATCTTTAAAAATAATTATTTTAATGAGTTATGGGTTAAAGTTACTAAACTAATTAATTATTGGACGAAGTCGACATGGATATAAATAATAAAAATACCGTAATGATAAACGGTCGATAATTAATCAACTTAATATAAGCGATTAAATTAAATCCGACGATTATAAGTGATTAATAAAATAAAGATTTTACCTTTACCTTATTAAATTTAATATTAGGTAAATAAAGTGATTATTTTAATAACGAGTAAGTAATGTAGAAAATAAGTTATTAAACTATAGTCGGGTAGCAATCACTAGTGCCGAACCTAAAGAGAATAATAAAAATAAATAAAGTTTGATACTTTATTGAGTCGAATAATTTAAAATAATTGTAATAATAATATTTTGAATAGTACAAATTATTCTAAATAATTTATTCGATCAACTTAATTAATTAAGTCGCTATAAATAATAGTAGCCATTAAAAATTATAACCGTAAACTAAATCATCAAGATCGGTTAAGTAATTATTATTACAAACAAAAATTAAAAACTTGTTTATTAGTAAAAATTATTTTATCCATTGTTAAGTATTAATTATGATTTAGATAATTAATTTAAAATGTGAAGTAGGACTTAAATGATTATGTCACAGGAATAATTAATTATCTCACTAGATTTGTTGATAATTTAATATTTAATATTTTTGTAAATGATATATATATTAGATATTTAGTTGCTTGCATTCTTACTCGAATAAAATTATACTTATGTATAATTTTATATTCTCGTTAAGATTAGGATCATTGGTCGCAGGTGCGAGTTCAAAATATCCAGGTCTGTATAATCATTTAAAATGTTCTACTTTCCCTTATTGGCAACCCTGGTCGGCCTTATCCGAGATTCGACCACCATAGGCTCTAACGCAATTGGGGTCAACGAAATGACTCAGTCCAACACGGGGCCGCACCTTTAAAATTACTATGTGTGTGCTTATAATTAAGTGAAATGTTGTATTGTCCGTATGATTATTTTAAATATTGTATTTTCCCAACTTGGTATAATTATATAAAATTTTGTATTTTCTTTCCAAACTGGTAGCCTTTGTCGTTACCTAATCTCAGAACGAGCTGAGGAGATAATTTTCTAATCTCAGAATGAACTGAAAGACCATGACTAACTTCAAAGTGAATTGGGGGACCACCTAATCTCAGAATGAGCTGGGAGACAATTTCTAATCTCACAATGAATTGAGAGACCACGACTAACCTCAAAATGAATTGGGGGACCACCTAATCTCAGAATGAGCTAGGAGACAATTTTCTAATCTCAGAATGAACTGGCAGACCATGACTAACCTAAAAATGAATTGGGGGAGCACCAAATCTCAGAATGAGTTGGGAGACAATTTTCTAATCTTCGAATGAACTCGGGAGACCATGACTAACCTCAAAATGAATTGGGAGACCACCTAATCTCACAACAAGCTAGGAGATGATTTCTAATCTCAGAATGAACTGGGAGACCATAAGTAACCTCAAAATGAATTGGGAGACCACCTAATCTCAGAATGAGCTGGGAGATATTTCTAATCTCAGAATGAGCTGGGAGTCAACTTTACTAATCTTAGAATGACATGATAGACAAAATACTAATCTCACTATGACCTGAGGGATAATTACTCTTTACTTGTGTAATAATAATAATAAAAACGAGTGAAATAATAATAGGGATTACATTGCCTTGCTTCATTTTATTATGCGGCTTAGTAGATTTATCACTAACGCGGTATCGCCTCCGCAGGTGAGTAGCTTTGGACTAAAGAATAGAAGTGTGGTTGGTGGTTCTTTTACCAACCTAGGTGTGGTGAATCGATAAGAAAGTTGGACTTCCTTATTATTCTCTTGTGTTATAAATGTAGCTATGGGAAACGGTCCGAGACTATGGGACGGTTATTTTAAATTTTAGAGAACATGATTTATGGTTATGATTTATATTATATGTTGCAAAGCTATTTGCTATATTTAAATTCATGTTCTGGAAGGTTACATTTATGCTATCTATGTTTTAGATAATTAATTAATTATGATTTAGATAATTAATTTAAAATGTGAAGTAGGACTTAAATGATTATGTCACAGGAATAATTAATTATCTCACTAGATTTGTTGATAATTTAATATTTAATATTTTTGTAAATGATATATATATATTAGATATTTAGTTGCTTGCATTCTTACTCGAATAAAATTATACTTATGTATAATTTTATATTCTCGTTAAGATTAGGATCATTGGTCGCAGCTGCCAGTTCGAAATATCTAAGTCTGTATAATCATTTGAAATGTTCTACTTTCCCTTATTGGCAACCCTGGTCGGTCTTATCCGAGAGTCGACCACCATAGGCTGTAACGCAATCGGGGTTAAGGAATTGACTCAGTCCGACATGGGGCTGCACCTTTAAAATTACTAAGTGTGTTACTATGTGTGTGCTTATAATTGATTGAAATATTGTATTGTCCGTATAATTATTTGAAATGTTGTATTTTCCTAAATTGGTATAATTATATGAAATTGTGTATTTTTTTTCTAAACTAGTTGCCTTTGTCGACGCCTAATCTCAGAATGAGATGGGAGACAACTTTCAAATCTCAGAATGAACTGGGAGACCATGACTAACCTCAAAATGAATTGGGGGACCACCTAATCTCAGAATGAGTTGGGAGACAATTTTCTAATCTCAGAATGAACTGGGAGACCATGACTAACTTCAAAATGAATTGAGGGACCACCTAATCTCAGAATGAGCTGGGTGACATTTTCTAATCTCAGAATGAACTCGGAAACCATGACTAACCTCAAAATGAATTGGGGGACCACCTAATCTCAGAATGTACTGGGAGATAATTTTCTAATCTCAGAATGAACTGGGAGACCATGACTAACCTCAAAATGAATTGGGGGACCACCTAATCTCAGAATGAGCTGGGAGACAATTTTCTAATCTCAGAATGAACTGGGAGACCATGACTAACCTCAAAATGAATTGGGAGACCACCTAATCTCAGAATGAGCTGGGAGACGATTTCTAATCTCAGAATGAACTGGGAGACCATGACTAATCTTAAAATGAATTAGGAGACCATTGTCTAATCTCAGAATGAGCTGGGAGTCGACTTTTACTGATCTCAGAATGACCTGAGAGACAAATTACTAATCTCAGAATGATCTGAGGGATAATTACTCTTTACTTGTGTAATAATAATAATAATAATAATGAGTGAAATAATAATAGAGATTATATTGACTTGATTCATTTAATTATGCGGCTTAGTGGTTTTATCACTAACGCGAAATTGCCTCCGCAGGTGAGCAACTTTGGGACTAAAGAATAGAAGTGTGGTTGGTGGTTCTTTTACCAACCCAGGTATGGTGAATCGATAATAAAGTTGGACTTCCTTATTATTCTCTTATGTTATAAATGTGGCTATGCGAAATAGTCCAAGACTGTGGGACAGTTATTTTAAATTTTAGAGGACATGATTTATTGTTATGATTTATATTATATGTTGCAAGACTATTTTCTGTATTTAAATTCATGTTCTGGAAGGTTACATTTACATTAACTATATTTTTAAGTAACGCCCGGTTTGGTTCAGGCGGGTTGTTACATTATTACTTGTAAGTTGTACAAGTTGGTTATCATAGTAAACTACAAAGACCTACTCACCAAAGGGTTTGGTGTGCTCGAAGAGATGAGAATGAGTTCAAACCCTCTTAAAAATCCTTATTTCTTCTCTCTTCCCTGCTCTCTTTGTGTGTAATGTTTTAAGTTGATTCACATTCTTCCATGCTTCACTAACTTATCTTGTCTTTGATTTGTTCGCTTAAAAGTACTAAGTTAATCAAGGTCAAGGTCACTTAACAACTTGCATGGTTTGATTAATTCATAAAAGAAAGTAGCTTTGTGAGTTTGAACCTGTGTTGCATCATGCACCACTTAATTTACTTCATTATATTGCCTTATTTATTATTCACTTATTCTTATTTTCGTTATCAATCATTTCATTCTACTTAAATTATTTCCACTTTAATTGTCCACTTCCGATCATTACAAGTGTCTAAGCTTTTGCTATGTTTTTTATAATTAGCTCTCTCCCATATAGATGCCTTCATTTGTATCTTTCGTGCAATACTGTTTTCATAAAAGCACATTTTCTTGTGTACAGTAATTTAGGATGTATATTGGTGGAGGATTTTCTATTGAAATGGAAGATGGGCTCGGAGGACATCATCGAAGAAATAATTAATGAAAATGATGAGGAAGTAGTTGCTGACAATGGTAAGGAGATAAAGACTTAAATGGACATGAAGGGTGCCATAATCAGTTCGATGATTCATTTGTACCTTGTTAGGGAATTGAGTGCAATTCTATTGAAGAAGCATATTTTTTGTATAATAGTTACACCAATGATAAAGTGTTGAGAATTAGAAAAAGCACTGCCCATTATTGTAGGAAAAGAAATACCTTCCACATGAAGTGATTTGTTTGTGAAAAGCAAGGCTTGAAGAAGACAAACGACCAAAGAGAAGACATAAAAGTTGTTAAAACTTGAAAGGAAATGGATACCCAAGAGCAATGTAAGGCAGGAATGGCTATTAAAATAAATGAGGGAGGTAAGTGGGCTGTGGATGACTTTGATTACATGCATTCACAAGAGCTTATCATCTCCATCAAAGGTGTATTGGACCATCAAAAATTTCATATTATTAAATCATGGTAATAGTGGTGTTGATATGAAAGATTTTACTTCTAATGATTGAAGAAATTATTTATCAAAGGTGTAGAAGAATAATATTGGTCGTCAAACTATGAATGTTTTAGAATACTTTCAAACTAACTCAGGAAGAAGGCTTCTTTTTATGATGGAAGTCGACGAAAGCTATCAAGTTAGGTGTGTGTTTTGGGCTAATAATTAGTCGAGGATAGCATATATGCAATTTGGAGATGTTATAGCATTTGATGTTCCAACACTACCAGTTTTAAGATGTTTTTTACTCCTTTCAATGGTGTTAATCATCATAGTCAATCCACTCTTTTTAGATGTGCTTTGCTTGTAGATGAAACAAGAGGCCCCTTTACATGGTTGTTTAAAACATGGATGGAGTGTATGTGGGGAACCATAATATACCATAATAGATCATGATGTAGCAATGAGAAATGCTATTTCAGAAGTCCTCCCTGCACTAGACATAGGTATTATTCTTGGTACATTGAAGTGAATGAAAGGATGCATTTAAACCAATTAGGGAAGCTTATAGACTTTATGAAAAACTACATTGATTGGGTATATGCTGACACCATTGAAGAGAGTGAAGCTAACTGGACAGAAGATAAAGAAAATTGTGATATTAAAGAGAAAAATTGGATGAAATGAACGAAGGAGCATTAGATAAATGCTTACCTCAAGGATTATTTATTTGTTAGAATGACTTCTAGTCAGTGGAGGCAGAGTATCAATGCATTTTTTGATAGTTTTGTGAATGCTCAAACATTAATTAGTGAGTTTGCACAACAATATGATATTGCTATGTACACAAGACGACAAGAGAAAGCTTATAAAGACCATAAGAGTTTGCATACAAAGCCTATCTAGCATATAGGGAATGCACTAGTGCAACATGCTAGGGTTGTATACATGAGGATGGTATTTTCTCTTTTTCAGGAGGAATTGAAGCAATCTTTTATGCACAAATACAAGGAAGCTAGTGGTGAAGGTTCAACAAAGATTTTTGAGGCAAAAAAATGTGGCAATTGAAAGACATCAAATAGTTACCTTTTAAAACAAGCCAGAAATTTTTGTTCATTTTACTCGCAAGAAGATTGAGGGCAAAGGTATTTTATGCTGTCATATTTTGAGGTTTTTCTTCCAAATGGATATGGACATAATACTTGTAAATGTTATACTATTTTGATGGACTATCAATGCAACGTATACATCAAGTGCTACATTGAAAACTGTGAACGAGTCTAAAACCTCAACTCTTTCACCATACATGATCTATTCTCTTTGAAGTGCAATGTCTGGGATTTCAAATTCACTTTGTGTATGACCCCAAGATTGGGTATGCCATTGTTGAAAGGGTTGTTGATGAGCTTGATCATTTATCTTTAATAACCAATTCACAAGTAGAACAAACTATTTAACCAAGTGTTGTGGGAGCAACAACAAAAACAAGATCACCACCAGAGCAAATACTTCAACTTGTGCTTAGAGACCCTTCCAAGGTGAAGAGTAAGGGTCGTCTAATAGTGGGTAAATGGTTAAAATATAGCATGAAAATAAGTGTCTTCTCATGTTAAGAAATGAAAGTGTGGATTGGGCCAAACAAATTGGGCATTACGTGAATACTTGTAATTTATATATGGTTCATGATTTAGAATGATTTATGTTATATGATTTTTCTTTTTCAATATATTATTAATTATAAGTATGCTAATGCAAAATAAAGAATCACAATCAAAGAATGCGAGCAAGAGTTTTAGGAATGAGACTACTCAAATGAATATCGGCAAAGATCAAGTTCACCTACGAGAATTGGGAAGGTAGCTTGAGAGTAACAAGAAGATCAAAAGCATATAGTTGCACGTTGAGGTTTTTCTTTTTAAATTTGTCCTCAACTTCATCTCTCAAAATTGTGCTATGTATTAATTTTTTTCCTCAACTTGAGATGTTCCTTGATTGTGAAAGAAGCTCATTATCCTCATATCCACCATTTCTTCACAGCCACTGCAACAAGATTCTGTAGTTACTGATAATAAAGAATCCTAACCATGATTGCGGGCTAAACAAATGAGTGTTTGCCAAAATCATTCAGATTGTCGAAAGAGCTACAAAGGAGATTAAGAAGGCTTAATTGGTGGATGTTATAACACACAAAATTATTTGTCTTGATGTAGTTGACAAATTAGACACGTCAACTTCAAGAACTCATATCTCTAGGATTTTGTGCCCACATCTGAACTTTTAGGAGTAGAAAGTAAACACCCTAAAGCTTCTAGTGTAAAAGAATTCCACCAATGGGAAAAAACCCCGGCCCATTGGTCTAGTATTTTGTTGTCGATTCATGGTTGGCTCAATCTAAGTATCATGTAGTTGCTCGGTTTGACCGATCTTATGTTATGAGGACCCATGTTTGTTTGTGGGCTTGGGCATTGGTTACACCCACCATTAACTGCCTGATTTGGCACCAATTGGCGTGCCCATTGGTTCTTGGAACTTTCAGCTTGTTTTAGTTAGTAGCATAGGACCATGTTGCATTTGGTTTCGCCATTAATCTGTGTTGCATGCAATTTCGGATGTACGTCATAGCCTTAGTTGTGTAGGAGAAGCCTATACTAGCCTTCCTTGTGTTTTACCTACGTTGCCAACCTTTTGTCACTTGTTTTCTTGGTTCTGGCACTCAGTGTCACAGCATTGAGGTGCCAGAACCACGGTGTTGAGCGTGTATGCATTTCCCCATGGGCATGTGCATTGCTGTGGCGTTCACTTAGTGACGCAACAGCGCTGCCCATGCGAGTCGTGTGGGTTCCGGCTCGTGACAGTGCTGCGTCACTGTGGTGCTAAGTGCAAGTGGGGAGCCTATAAATACCCCCCATCTCCACCTCGTCCCACTCCTTTCCCCCTCTTCCCCCTTTGTTGCCCGCCTTCTTCCTTTTCCCCTTCTTTCTAGCCCCTCGTCTTCCTTCCACCTCCATTCTCCCCCTTCCCTTCCCCTCTTCTTCTGGGTTTCTTCCTCCCGTACCCCTCCTTTCCCCACTTTTTATTTTCTTTAATTTCCATTTCATTTTGTTCAGGTTGTTTAGAATCATATAGAACTCTTGTGTAGGCCACCTAGAATAGTTAATATTTAGATATTTATCATGTTTATCTATTGATTTGGTTGCTATCTTGGTGAAAATAGATAAATTTGTATTTTTTAGTAAAAAAAATTGTAATTTTTATGTGAAAAATGTGTATTGTGCTAAAAGTTGTAATATTTAGTCAACTAACCAACTTGGTGATGATTAAAATAAGATAAAGTTTAGATTTTTATAGCTTCCAATTGTGTTGCACGTGCATCTCATAATGCGTGCGATGATAATGGGATTGACGTTACTTACTGTAATTGAATTAACTTAATAAAAGATTATAACTCATAATTAATCATAAAATGAGACTCAACTAAATTTTAAATTGACCGGGGGCAACCAAATTAGTTATCTTAATTAACTAAACAATATGAATTTATTTTAATAATGCGTACCCTTAATTAAATGACCAAGGGTATTGGTTGATAGTTAGACATCTCAAGTGGCTCCAGTAGAGCCAACCAAATATGTCAGATTTGACATCATTAAAGTTCTTTAGATCTAAAGTCATTCAGATGAACTATCTAACATGGGTTAGTGAGACTAATTGATCTGACATCTCAAGTTCTACCGAGAAATCAATTTTCATTAGCGAGATAAGAATCTCAAGGTAAATTACCCTGAATCTTCCAGGCGATATCTCAAGTTAGTTCCAAATGTGATGCAAGGGTAAACCAAGATCTATTCGTCTCAATGTCTTTAAGATCTCATGCAAAATATTATGCCATGATAGACGTTCGGCTTCCATGGTGCTACTATGATAATATGTACATAAATGAATTTACGGGCTGATGATTATGTTTGCATGTCTTTTCATTGAGTCTCATTAGGTTGTCAGCGTCCATAACATTGCATGCATGACATCATTGATTAGAATTTGATCAAGTTTATATTACTAGGCCATGTGGAGTCAAGCTTGCCATGGTAGGACGAGGAGCTCCACTCTCAGGTTCATTAGAACTCCTTGCTTGGAATATTGCTTGGCTCAATGTAGTTTTATTTTTCATGCCGTAGGACGTAGGTAGTGGTATTTTATGAGATCACACTACCTACAGGTCATTTAGTTTTTCTGGTTTAATAACACTTCAAGGTTTAGTCCAGTTCTGAACGACCCGCCCAAACCAGACCAGGTGTTACCTAAAAATATAGTTAATGTAAATGTAACATGCAAGAACATGAATCGTGACATGGTAAATAATTCAAAAACATGAATTTTAATACTGCAAATAAGTCTAGAATTTATAAATTGTAAAAATAAAACATGTTCCGATGCATATGAGAGAATAGATAAAATAACTGTCATACAGTCTCAGACCGTTTCCCATAGCCACAATTATAATATATGAGAATAATAAGAAAATCCAATTTTTAATATCAATTCACGAAACCTGGGTCACTTTTATTCTTTAGTCCAAAGCTGCTCACCAACGGAGGCAATTCCGTGTTATTGATAAAACCAGTAAGCATCATAATTAAATGAAACAAGTCAATAAAATCTCTATTATCGTTTCAAGAGTCTTTTAGTTGTTATGAGCCTATGCCGAACTCGTTATATGTTGGGAGAGGTGGCCACCCCATCCAACTACCATCCCATGCATGCGCACACACGCTACGTGGCCCACGGCCTGTAGTTACTGATATTTGCCATTTACTTACCCTCTCAGTATCATAAGTGCATAATGAGCCGTCTTACGCCATTGCGCCTTGTCACCCCTTTCGGCATGGGGACAGGTGTTCAATCTTTCGGGGGTTGCTGCCTTGTGCCTAATCGACCCCTGATTGTGTTCCCGCGCATGGTAATCAAATACTCAAGTCGACCAAGACTCCCACATAGTAATTTTGAGGGTGTGGCCCCATATTGAACTAAGTTAATTCCTTGACCCCAATTGCACTCGGTGCATGGTGGTCAAATCTGGGCTCAAGTCGACCAGGGCTACCAAAAAGGAAAAATATAACATTTTAAATAATTATACGGACCTGGATAGTTCGTAAGTAAACTACGCAGCTGTGACCAATAATCATAATCTGAACGAGAACATAAAATTATACATAAGTATAATTTTACTTGAGTAGAAATGCATGCAACTAAATACCTAATATATATATATATATATATATATATATATATATATTAAATTGATGACAACATAACATGTAACAATTCAAAAATATTAAATATTAAATTCTCAACAATCTAGTGAGATAATTAATTATTCATGTGACATAATTATTTAAGCCCTACTTTATATTTTAAATTAATTATCCAAATCATAATTAATACTTAAAAATTGATAAAATAATTATTAACTGATGAACAAATATTTAATTACTATTATTAGTATATTTTCCTTTGGTATATTAATTACTTAAACACAGTCTTGATAATTTAGTTGACGGTATTAAATCTTTAATTAATCATGTCGTTTGATTAAATTATTTAAAATAATTTGTATTATCCGAATTCAAAGATATTATTAGTACTATTATTTTAAATTATTCAACTCAATAAAGTTTCAAACTTTATTTATTTTCATCATGCTATTTAGGTTCAACGCTTGTGATTTTTACCCTATTATAGTTTAATAGTCCATTTTCTACCTTATTGACTCATTATTAAAATAATCACTTTATTTACCTAATATTAAATTTAGTATGGTAAATGTGAAATCTTTATTTCATTAATCCCTTATAAACATGTGATTTAAAATTTATAGCTTATAGTATGTCGATTAATTATCGACCGTTTATCATTACCGTATTTTTATTACTTATGTCCATGTTGATTTCGTTCAATAATTAATTAGTTTGGCAACTTTAACCTATAACCCATTAGAATAATTATTTTTAAAGATTTATTACGAGTTAATATTATTTTTAACTCGAGCCAGTGTCGAGTCTGGTGTTATTTACGAGTTGGTATTATTTTTTAGCTCGAGCCGTGTCAAGTCAACCCTTATTTACAAGTTTGTTATCTTCTACTTCTTCTTCCCCGACGCGCTCCTCTGTTCCCGACTCCAGCCGTCCCCCAGCCACCGCCGGCAATCACCTCTGGCCACCGTCAATCGTCGCCGCCTAGCCCTGTCGTGTCGTTGCGGTGTCACCCCTGTTGACCGCGGCCGCTTTCTAGCTGCCGTGATGCCGGCATCGCCACACCAATGACATGTTCGCATCATTGATTCCACCGCCGGCGAGCATTTCCGCCTCAATTGGGTGGTCGCCTCGACACCCTCGACCCCCTACGACCTTCCCCAACCAAATTGGAACCCATCGCCACCCAGGACGACCAGATTTCTTCACCCACCAT
The DNA here is from genome assembly GCA_033002965.1 of Piper betle. Taxonomy (NCBI): domain Eukaryota; kingdom Viridiplantae; phylum Streptophyta; class Magnoliopsida; order Piperales; family Piperaceae; genus Piper; species Piper betle. The sequence continues at coordinate 13,267 of JAURVB010015121.1, forward strand.
CGTCGCCTCTTTGCTATCACCTCTGTTCTTGCCATTTACCACCTCGGGCCGGCATCCACACATGTAAGATCGACCATACACTGATCGAAGAGAGTAGGATCATCTTCTGACGTAGGAGCGACCGTTGCCACTGATTCCCGACGAAGCTGTGCCTGTGCTTGCCCATCTCACCGAACAGGGAAACTCGTCGACCATGGATCTCAGTCGTGTAAAAATTAGTTTGTTTTCTTATTGATTTAAAATCTTAATCCTCACGATTATTAATTAAGATTTTTTTATGACAACTTATAACCTTAAAATCAACTGTTATTAAACAGATCATGATATCCACCAACAACAACAAATAAATGAACAATGATGTCTAACCATGAACTCTACGTGCTTGCTAATGGAAGAAAGAAAAAGAAAAGAAGATAGGGAAAATACCCAAAACAAGGTCGATGCTCGCTCTGGTAAGGAAGGGGAGAAGAAGATGCGAATGAAGGCTAGGGTGGAGGACGTCCTTCATAAAACAAAATGAAATGACGGCTAGGGTATGTGAAAACACTAGTATTTCACTTAACTGGGTAACCAGGTAAATAATAAAATATAATAATTAACCGGGTAGAATTAACCAGGTAGAAAATATAAAACATTCGGTCCTTCCCGGACCACGTCCGCAAAATTTCTTTTTTTTCACGGTCTTTGCAAGCTCAAAGCAGCTTCAGTGCTACATATAAATCCCGTCCTAGACCTTTATATGTACATGTATGTGTGTCGGTTTTTCTTTGCGCCCATGTTGGATGGGAGCATGATGCCTATTGGATGGTGTCTGGTTAGGTGATATATTATAGCTATATGTTTCTACTAACATTGATATTATGAAATGGACATGTTATCATAAAGTGGTTCCAATTCACACATATATCTACAGATTTATTTATGTTGATAAGCCATGTTTGGCTATATGAACATATATGTATGGTGGAGATATTCCAAGTTGTGATATTTTCCCGTGGAAAGCAACTTATCCATGTGCGAGCAATAATGTTTGCTATTAGTTATACTTGGAACTCAATGACAGTCGTTGCTGACATTTCTTTATATTTATGTTGGTGGGCGATCATGGCATTGGCCGACCTAGGTGAATGGATCACCCAAGCTCATGGAGCATGTTGGGCATTTTCATTTTATGTTATTTATGTTGATTGTGCGCCCTATTATTTTGTCACAAACTACTGGTTTTGATGATGGATGATGTTGGCCATGGGGTTTGATATTGTAGGATGGTCACCGTTGGGGCCATGATGATATGATACATGGGATTTTCTTATGATATATGTATTCCCTAACAAATTTTCATCTATTTTGCGAATGGAATATTCTAGGCATGCAAGTTTAACTATTTTTGTAGGTATCTTTCCAAGCCCCGAAGTCCTGGAATGGATAGATAATAAAACCAGGTACACAACCATGCTTTATGTATAGATACGTGAAGCGAAGAAGAAGATGGGTTGGAGGAACTTATGGTTGTAATTGATTTGCAGGAGAAGAACTGACGTGAAGACCAAGTAAAAGATTATGAACCCCTTGCTTGAAGAAAGTCAAAATGTTTAGTGTATGTGAAATGAACCTATGACATGATTTGTGGGACAGAATGTTAATTGTGGAAGGTTTTGGGCAAAATTTATTGCAAATACGATTATTTATAGGTTGTATAATTTTTCCAACCATCCTAGTTAGAGGGGAGACTCTGCCAGATTTTCTACATAATTGTAGTCCCCCTTGTAACTTTGGTGCACATAGGTTATCCCATCTTGCATGAACCTAGCCATAGGAGTCTATGTATGCATTTGTGTATCATGTCTCCATATGCACATTTTGGCCCCACACTCGCGTTTTTTCTTCTGATACCTTGAGTGGTTAGGGTCTTGGTCTAAGTCACTTCTTCATTCTAATGGTCAATGAATTAATATCCCAAAGTTTCATTTTGATTCCGTTCGTGTTCGAACCAAATCAGGTTGTTAAAATAGGAATTATGTACAAAAAGGTATGACTTTTACAAGTTGATGGATAAAACAGGAAAATAAAAAATGTGGTACTTGGACAAGAAGTTTCTTTTGGACAAATAGTCTTAACAATAATAAAGTTCTTTAGAAATTATAAGGTCCAATATTTAAGAAAGTGATATCCTTAATGGAAATAAAATGTCTATGGAATCCATTTACAAAGGTTTAATCAGATATGACAAGGAAGCAAATTAATAAGCAAACAAAGAGGGAATAAATATAGTGAATAAGTTGGACACGGTCACATATAAACCAAGTCCATAATCACCCTCAAAATGTTCATCATGATAAGACCAATAAATTATATGGTTGAGCAGTAAACTTTAACCAATAGGTTAATTTAAGTGGAGCCCAACATGTTTCAAATAGTCTTGTACTCAAGGGCCAATTAAGGACAAGATTATAGACCAAATTTGTCCAAGACTAGAAGTTCTAGATCAACTAGGAGAATTATGAGTAAGTGGATACATAAAGGTTAATGAGTTAAATTGTGAGATCCCTAAACTGAATCTTACTTCTAATGCCTTCTGGTGTAAGATCCAGTTCATTAGTAAGAATGAACTATAAATTTTGAACTTTGATTAAACACTTTTAAATATATGATTTAGGCCCATAGTTTACACTTTGGCTTGTCGTTAAATCTCTCAATTTAGTCCCACATCTAATATTGCTTATTAGTAAGAATGGCCTATATAGATCGATTAGGAGAATTATGAGTAAGTGGATACCTAAAGGTTAATGAGTTAAATTGTGAGATCCTTCAACTTAATCCTACTTCTAATGCCTTAAGGTGTAAGATACAGTTTATTAGTAAGAATGAACTATAAATTTGAACTCTGGTTAAACACATTTGAAAATGTGACTTAGGCCCATAGTTTGCACTTTGGGCTGGTCGTTAAATCTCTCAACTTAGTCCCACATCTAATGCCTACTAGGGTAAGATCCGGCTTATTAGTGAGAATGGTCTATAAATCTTCAACTTTGATTCACCATTTTCAAAGATGTCACTTAGGTCCATTAGTTTGCACTTTGGGCTAGGTCATCACTTATGGTATAAAAGCAATGTGGTTCCATGTTTAATGGAGGGTTGGACTATAGACATTGACTAGGCTACTGGTTACAGGCATGACATGGACATGGGCCAGAGCCAGTGACAGAACAAGAGAAGAATTTCAAGGACAAAATTTGCTATTACAAGATCCCTCAACTTACTCCCGCATCTAATGCCTGGGGTAAGATCCATTTTATTAGTTAAAATGGTCTATAAATCTTCAACTTTAGTTAACCACTTTTAAAGACATGACTTAGCCCTATTATTTTGCACTTTGAGCTTGGTAGTTACATATAGTATCAGAGAAACTTAGTTTCATGTTAGATGGGGGGATGAACTATATATGTTGGCTTGGTTGCTGGTTACGGGCTACAAATGGACATGGGCTGGGGATAGAGATGGGTCAAGTGTAGGAATTTTGAGGACGAAATTTTCTAAGGTGAGTAGATTGTGAGATCCCAACTTCAACTAATGTCAAGTCACCAACTTCGTTAAATAGCCAATTCAACTAATGTCATGTTGCCTACTTTAATGAGCAACACTCATTTGTAAAAGATCCAATGTCAACACAGTAAAACCATAACAGTCATCTCTTTCTTCTTCTGTAAAACCAAATTGGGTACAAAGTAATATCATAGTGTTCTCATGAACATAAACTGCTCAAAAGTCACTTAATAATATACACTACAAGAAATGTCACTATAAATAATGTTACATTCTTGAAAAAATTACTCTGAATGGCAAGATCCAATCCACATCCCTTATGGAAAGAAATATCTCGTCTCATCTTAGAAGAGAAATTTCCTTCCTAATTTGGCTATTTTTTCAACTTAAGGTTACAAGTTGATTGGAATGAACTACAATAATAAGGTCCTTGGAGGATTTCACATTTACATAAACATATCCACCTTATCTTACTCAAGTAAACACCTTGAAGATTGCAATTTTTTTTAGTTTGACATACTTTTGCAAAACAATATAATGCAAGCAACCTATTATTTAAGAACATGATATAAGAAGTAAAAACAAATCATTGATAGATGAAGTTATGGCAAAAAAAAATCAATAATAAATACATTGAGGCAAACAACACTACAAAAAAGATCTTTCTCCATGGTATCAAAACGTGGAGAAATCCCAAAAGACCGTGGCCAAAGGTGTCTCCATGGTTTGAACTATGGCGAACTCATCATGGCTAAAAGATCCGAGGGCATAGCCTTCTTTCTATGGTTGATTAAAATCATAGACACAAATTTATAGCAATTTTATATTTTAATTAACTATGGAGATAGCAATAGTAAGTGCATTAATTATTTAAAAACACCTTTTATCCGCAATTTAAAATTCTGGAGAATACCTTTTCCCCACAATTATAATTGTGGAGAATATTTATCTCCAAAGTTTTGACCATGGATATCTCCACACTTCGAATACCTTATTTCCATAGTTTTATTGTAACACCCCATTTCGAATCACCCGTGAACCGACCCGAAAATGTCATCGGCGACCGAACCGTTCGCTAATCTACTGGGTTCGGTTAAGACACCCGGATCTGCCCTTGGTGTCTCAAGATGGAGATGCAGACATGAAATGCATGGATAAGATGCGTGGGTTCTAACGTAGTCCTACATGCATGCTATGATGTGCAAGCAAAACAAAACCATGTAACAGCAAGAAATTTTAATTAAAAATTCATTAATTTTTACGAAAAAACGGACAGAATCTCCCCTAAAAGTGGAATAGGGGCCAACCTGTCCACAACAAGGGTATGTAAATATTTTATCAAAATACGATAAAACATGACAATCTACCGTAACATTCATCATTATCTCATTTGTTTTCATCTGAGCCGAGTCTGAACTCCAAGGCTTCCTACTCATTCACAATTATCCGTTCGTTTCATAATAAGCAATTCATCAAGACAAAAACATCCTAATTATCATTCACACAGCATTAACACATTATCATTATACATTACACGCTGTAGGTACATGTGTGTGTGGTTCCGTACTACTCCTCCGCAGTCCCAATAGCTTTCTTCCCTTGCATTTCTCACCTATATATATATATAGAAAAACGTCAGCAACGAGTGTCACTGGTCTGGAAATAATTAATATCAAATTGGAACATGAGAGCAAACTCTCATGGAAAGCAAACAATCATATATAGTTTCCTCAAGAACTCTCATAAGGGCAACTACAGAGGAGCCGTCGAGCAGCTGACTCAACAGCATCCCGATCTATCTGGTACTGTGCCGCTCATGACACTTCTTTTTCAGTACTTCCCTAATAATTACAAAACTTAAGAATTTACGTCGGAGTAATTTATACCTCGCGTCGTCGAAAATCGGTGACGGCTAGGCTTTCCGTTTCATGGCTCGAACTCGAATTTGGCACCTAGCGGCGTCCGAAGTCCAATCAGATTCGATCGGGTGCATTCGGCTGATGATCCGGCGAATTTCCCACGAATCCAATTTTTCGGCGAGTGTCGATGGCTTTTCGGCGGCTTTCTGGCGGTTTTCTGGTGATGATTTTAGACGGGGCAATCAGGGGGTCCATTGGCACCAGCTCGACGAGCTTGTTCCGATGGTGGTGTCAAACACGGTAGTCGGGGTGACGATGGCTGTCAGCGGTGGCGTCGAAAACAGGCGACGGCGACGGCATGCTCCGATCGGGGCTACGGCCGGCCTCGACGATGGTCGGGATGATGGGGGAAATGTCGGCGAGGTCAAGGTGGTGGTCGTTGGGGTCACGGCGGTGATGGCGCTGCCCGGACAGTGGCAAATCGACAAGGGGAGAATCGAGGCTTGTGGGGCGATTCCAGCGTCGTGGCAGCGAGACGGTGGCGGGGTGGCTCGTGGCGGCACGGCGACTGCACGCCGGGGTGGCGCGGCGTTGATCAGCGGCTGTCCAACATTGGCAGCAGTGGCGGCGGTGACCACAGTGGGCGGCAATGGTAGGGTTTGGGTGAGGAAGTATCGGGAAGGAGAAAAACACCCCTAGTGGCAAACTCATAAATAAGTATTGACTCAATTCCTACTCGAGTCAAAATAATAACTAGTTCGTAATAAATTCTAAAAAAATCTAGAAAAATATGGAAAAATCTCATAAAATAAAACAAACACAACAACATCCAAATGACATGCTATATAACTAATAACCCACCCGAATACCATCTAACGAATCCAAATGCATTATTCAGCCTAAACTAATTCTACGGTCACAACATAAAAAAAATAAAATCATCAACTGTATACTCTCATATCTACTGATAACTCAGTTTGCTGATGCATATCTGACGCTATCATCAATAGTTGGGTATACAAGAACCCTCATAGAACGTGTACACGGTCGGCCTCAGCCCCCACACGTGTTCTAAAAGCTGAACCGACTCAGACCACGGTCAAACCGACCGGCTAACGATTGTAAAACCCTGACTCGAGTCACGGGTTTTACAACCTTCCATCCTTATAAAAATTTCATCCTCAAAATTTTAGATTAAGGAGGTTTCACTCTGGTAGCTATCTACTAAATGTGAAATCTGAGGTGAGACGCGTGCGTACCTGTCACTTTTGTCGTATCCTCCAGTGCTTCCACAATTGTGGCTGTGTCCATCCACCCTGCCCATGGTGGTACCGAGTTGGACGGTTCTACTGGTGGTGTTGTTTGCATTCCTCTCTGATCCAAGGCTTGCTATTCCTATCCTGTCATGACAGCTATGATTCCTCTCCGCTGCTATCTCGTTGGCTGTTGGTCTCCACCTCTCTGGCCTTGACCTTGACCCTGCTGGCCTCTCTCATGTGGTTGTTGCTGGGGAGCTAGGAGTGCAAGTCTCTACGGAGGTGCTGGGAGCATCACCTGTTGGGTCTGACCACTTGGACAAGTTGCGGCTCTATGTCCTAGTTGACCGCAACTATAGCATGCGTCCGTGCCCACTCTGCACTCACCTCCATGACGACGTCAGCAATTCTGACAGAAGGGTGCTCTATAACCCTGAACTTGGGCATCCATAGCCCTCATGGCAACTATTTTGGTCTGTTCAACGTCTTTGTTGTGCTCCTTGCTCTGGCTGGTATGGTCTAGGGTGTTGCTGCTTCTCGTCAAATTCCCGGCGAGGCCTAGCAGCTATAACTTGTTCTGCCTCGCTTGCAGCTCTCACAACATCACCGAAAGTAGCAAACTTCCTATCCAAATAGGCCATCTTGATCTCGTGATGGAGGCCTTCGTAAAATCTCTCTATCCTTTTTTTCTTCAGTGGACACCAAGTCTTGTGCAAATCTCTCCAGAGCTCTAAACCTAGTCTCGTATTGTATTACCGTCATGGGTCCCTGCCTCAACGTCTGAAATTCCCATTCCTTTCACTTCCTGACGTTTGGCGGGAAATACTTTCCATCAAATATCGCCATAAATTCCTCCCATGTGATGTCCTGGGGTTGACGATGGGCGAATACAGAATTCTGGACCGAACTCCACCATATCCTGGCTTTGTCTTGGAATGCTCCTGTGATGATGCACACTCAGTGCTCCGTGGGGCATGCCATAGTGTCAAACATTCCTATAGCTGACGATATCCACAAGAATGCCTCTTTTGTGTCCAACTTTCCAAAGAAAGTTCGTCCATCATTCTTCATGAACCTTTTTACTGCCACAGTTCCAATCTCCTAGTGTCCACTGATCTATTTGATCCTTCTCCTTGCTCATACTGAGGAATTTGTGGTCCCGTACTTGCTGGTATACCGTCAAATCTTGCAGCTCCACTTTCCCCTGCAGTCTACCTGCTACCTACTGCTGCGGTTCCACTGATGTCCGGTCTCATCCTCGCTTGAAGTGGGGCAAATAGAGGAGCTGTCGTTGGAGTAGCCCTCTGCTGCAGCAGTGGAGGAGGAGGCTGCAGCAGAGGGTCTGTGGAAACTGCTGGCTCTCCCCGTGCCTCTTCACCTACTACTAGTCTCTTCTCCGTTCTGGCCACAGAAAGAGCTATCTATCTAAGCTCTCTCCTAAATTCCTCTTGGTCTTGCTGCATTTGTCTCCTAAATTCTTCCTGACTTTGCTGCATTTGTATTTGAGCTTCCGCCAACCTCGAGATCGCTACGTCTCTCTCCTGTCGACTACTTCTGGTGCAATAATTGTCACGACCACTGTCTCGGTCCCGGCAACTATTTCGGTCCTGACAACTATCTCGGTCGCAGCGAGTGTCTCGATGATGGCTCTCATCACGTGGGCTAGATGAAATTGGCACGCTGACCTCTACTGGTGGCATGATGGTCATAGGTTAACTGGAGGCGGCGTCACTGTGAACATGGTCGGGACTGTCCTGTCTGACCAATGGAGGTGATGGGGTCCTGATATGCATCTGGCGGGTCCGGTTCACCATCCTGTTTGTGTACCCTCCCCTAATCTAATCACCATGTCACACCACTGTTAGGTAATAAAATCTGTGAACCAAAACATAAAGACAGAAAAATACCTGTCGGTACAGCTTGGAGCAGCTTCGGCAAACATGTAACCTGTAACGCATCTACCATCTTAATCAACCAAGGGTTGGCTCTGATACCATTATTGTAACACCCCATTTTGGCTCACCCGTGAGCCGATCTGAAAATGTCACCGGTGACCAAACCGTTCGCTAATCTACTGGGTTCGGTTAAGCCGACACGGATCTGCCCTTGGTGCCTCAAGATGGAGATGCAAATATGAAATGCATGGATGGGATGCGTGGGTTCTAACGTAGTCCTACATGCATGCTATAATGTGCAAGCAAAACAAAACCATGCAACAGCAAGAAATTTTAATTAATAATTAATTAATTTTTATGGAAAAACGGATAGAATCTCCCCTAAAGTGCAATAGGGGCCAACCTATCCACAACAAGGGTATATAAATATTTTATCAAAATATGATAAAACATGACAATCTACTGTAGCATTTATAATTATCTCATTTGTTTTCATCTGAGCCGAGTCTGAACTCCAAGGCTTCCTACTCATTCACAATTATCCGTTCGTTTCATAATAAGCAATTCATCAAGACAAAAACATCCTAATTATCATTCACACAACATTAACACAATATCATTATACATTACATGCGGTAGGTACATGTGTGTGCGGTTTCGTACTGCTCCTCCACAGTCCCAACAGCTTTCATCCCTCGCATTTCTCACCTACATATATATAGAAAAACGTCAGCAACGGGTGTCACTGGTCCGGAAATAACTAATATCAAACTGGAACATGAGAGGAAACTCTCATGGAAAGCAAACCATCATATATATCTTTCTCAAGAACTCTCATAAGGGCAACTACAGATCTATCTGGTACTATGCCACTCACGACACTTCTTTTTCAGCACTTCACATAAAAATTTTATCCTAAGCCCTCTCCGAACCTCCATATCTCTCCTGGCCATGAGCACGTAGGCCAAGTACTCTCAAACAGTTGCCTTTAGTACTCTTTGAACCACAAGTTTGGACATGCGCTGTACTAAATAGTACCCGAAACCTCCACGTCCTCCGGGTGTGAGGAACTCAAATGCAGAGTTGTGAGGAGCCCTCAGGAATGGAACAGTCCGGTGGCACCAATCCAGAGCCCACTTTGACTGTCATGGCATCCGCTCACGGTACGTGCAAGTCGATTCATCTCTTCTTGTCTCACCGAAAACTCAATAAAATTATTTATAGGGCTGGGTTGGGATTTATTATAATAGGCCCGAAGGCAACTTGAGGTGGATCTTATTTTCGAAAACAAGCTCGAGGGATCTCATCCTCGAGGGTTTTTAATCCAGAAAGTTGTTGGCTAAATGACCCGAGTTAAGTGGAATCTGATAAAATGCCACTTAACTCATCCTGCACATGATAAATCAAATACACAATAGAGTAGCGTAAAAACAAAGAACAAGTCCTAAACGGACATGGTAGAAGCTCCAAACGGGTCCATGTGCCTAGGCGGCGAACTCCTACGCCGTACCTACACAATCAAGCTAAAAGCTAACGCCTGCATGATGAATCACACAACCTATAGCATGCACACACAATCAACGCAATCATGCATCAATCATCACACATTCATCCTAAGTCAATCCTAGTGAGTTTTCAATCTACGTCTCATGAAATCAGGGTAATTAATTAGTTCACCTAATTAATTCCTTACTTTTCCATTTTAACACTCATCAATCAACCAATTTCATAATTTTTATTAAATTATACACAAACATACAAACACGTCAAAAACACGAAAATTCATCTAATTATATAGTCTAACATGCTTCCCTAATAATTACAAAACTTAAGAATTTACGTCGGAGTAATTTATACCTCGCGTCGTCTAAAATCGGTGACAGCTAGGGTTTCTGTGTCGTGGCTCGAAACTCGAATTCGTCACCTAGCGGCATCCGAAGTCCGATCGGATTCGATCGGGTACGTTCGGAAGATTATCCGGCAAATTTCCCACGAATCCAATTTTTCGGCGGTTTTCTGGCGAGTGCCGGCGGATTCCGTAGGTTTTCCGGCGATGATTTTGGACGGGTCAATCAGGGGGTCTATCGGCACCAGATCGACGAGCTTGGTCCGATGGTGTTGTCAAATAGGATAGCCGGGGTGGCGATGGCTGTCGGCGGCGGCGGCGTCGAAAACGGGCGACGGCGACAGCGTGCTCCGATCGGGGCTACGGCCGGCCTCGACAACAATCGGGATGATGGGGGAAATGTCGGCGAGTTCAAGGCTGTGGTAGTCGGGGCGCGGCCTGGACGGCGGTGAATCAACCAAGGGGGAGTGTCGCGGCTTGTGGGGCGATTCCAGCATCATGGCGACGAGACGGTGGCGGGGGTGGGTCGTGGCGGCACAGTGACTGCACGGCGGGGTGGGGTGGCCTTGATTGATGGTTGTGCGGCATTGGCACTGGTGGCGGTGGCGACCACAGTGGGTGACGGTGGTAGGGTTTGGGTGAGGAAGTGTCGGTAGGGAGAAAAACACCCCTAGTGGCAAACTCGTAAATAAGTATTAACTTGATTCCTACTCGAGTCAAAATAATAACTAGTTCGTAATAAATTCTAGAAAAATCTGGAAAAATATGGAAAAATCTCATAAAATAAAACAAACACAACAACATCCAAATGACATGCTATATAACTAATAACCCACCCGAATACCATCTAAAGCGTCCTAATGCGTTATTCAACCTAAACTAATTCTACGTTCACAACATAAAAATAAAATAAAATCGTCAACTGTATATTCTCATATCTACTGATAACTCAGTCTGCTGATGTGTATCTGACGCTATCATCAATACTTGGGTATACAAGAACCCTCATAGTACGTGCACACGGTCCGTCTCGGCCCCACACACGTGTTCTGAAAGCTGAACCAACTCGGACCACGGTCGAACCGACCGGCTAACTATTATAAAACCCTGACTCGAGTCGCGGGTTTTACATATGTGTTGTAACACCCCAATTTGGCTAAGATAGGAAAAAAACTATGATATAATTCATAAAGCTATTCGTTCGAGCTACAGATTTAGATTCATATCACATATGTAGATCTCAACCCTTGAGGAGGTTTAAGACGAGAAACCTTATCAGGACTTCTGTCTGATGCATGCTGATAATACTACTATAGGAAGGATTTTATCTTAAGGATCCTATAATGAGCACTCCATGCCATAGGAGAGGCAACACCTCCCTTGTAACCAAGAGGGTGAATTTTAAATATGCATATGATTACTCCAACCCACAATGTGACTAAAAGGTTGTGACTTTTTAGAATCCGGATGCATGATCCAGTTCTTATACTTACTTTCAATCTTTGAATTATGTAGCTTAAAAGATGATGTGAAACTTATTACATATAGAGACATTGGGTCATGGTTACCTATTCCACATGCCCTGTGAATAGTATTTAAGCACACCACTGTCATTATGCATGTGTTAGGGCATCGTACCTGAACACTTAGTCTATACATGGATTCTTCAAATAGTATGAACATTAAGCTCCTCCAATCCACATTACTTCACACACATACAACTGCAACCAAATATATTGAGCATACCTTAAGTACTCCATCATTAGTTCTGAGACTTTGAGGCCTACACACACCCTACAGACGATTGTTAGTTATTGCCCAAAGTTATTACCCTGTACAATAATATAATGCTAATAATAATAATCATTAGGATTACGCAGACATCAAAGCAAACCCAACTTAGATCAAGTCATACATGGTCTCCAAAATAAACTCCAAGGCACATGCCCACATAATAGTACATGACATAATAAGTTCGCAAATACATGGACCGATAGCCAAACATAGTCCCCTGCCACCACCATGAGCCCTCTGATCCGTGCGCTTAAGCCTCCCAACTCCAAGAGGCCTCACCTACATAGATATAGGAAATAAGTCAGTTTGATTACAAGTCTAAAAATAACTACCGATAATTCAATATTGACAGATGAGTATCCTTTACCCATGATAAAGATTGAAACTTTTGAAAGACTCACACGGTAGTTAGTCATGAACATAAACATATAACATGAGCCGACGCATAAACACGACATTCATACACATTCAAATACAACTTATGTCCTCACATTCTCCCTATATTGCCTCCCTTAATAATTAGATGGTGTAAAGACTGGGGAGAAAACAAAAAAATTTGACGCGGACGTGGTCCGGGAAGGACCGAACGTATTATATTCTTTACCCGGTTAATTATTTACCCATTTTATTTTTTACTTGATTAAATGAAATACGGGTCTAGGGGTGTTTTTACATACCCTAGCCGTCATTCTCATTTTTTATAAATTTGAAAGAGGACGTCATTTTTCACATACGGGTGGAGGGCCGTCTTCCTCACCTTAGCCGCCTAGTTATCCTCTTCCTTGCCGGTGTTTCTTCCTTGCTTAGGTATTCTTCCTATCTCCCTCTTCTTAGTTTTCTTGCATGCATATTTTAATTTGATAATAAGCTTTATAATCGTGAGGATTAAAGTTTAAAATCAACAAGAAAGAAACTAAACACCATTGTTGGCCGACGAGTCCCCTGTTTCGGCGAGATGGCAAACACAGGCAAAGTTTCACCGGGAATTGGTGGCGATGGTCGTTTCGACGTCGGAGGACGATCCTACTCTCTTCGTCGATCAGTGTAGGGTCGATCTCATGTGTGTGGATGCCGGCCTAGGGTGGTAAATGGAAAAAATCAGAGGACGGTGACAAAAAACAGAGGCGACGGCTGTGGGTGAAGAAATCTGGCTGTCTTGGGTGGCTACAAGTTCCAATTTGGTCGGGGAAAGTCGATAGTGGGTCAAGGGTGTCAAGGCGACAACCCAATTAAGGCGGCGATGCTTGCCGGCTGTGGAATAGGTGACGTGAGCGCGCCACTAGGCAGGCGATGCAGGCGTCGCCACGGTTGGAAGGCGGCCAGAGTTGGCCGAGGCGACCCCGCAATGGCATGGCAAGGTTGGGAGACGATGGCCGGCGGCGGATGGAGGGCAGCTGTTATCGGGAACAGGGAATGGTGCCGGGAAAGAAGAATGAGAAAATTAGCTTGGGTGGCAAACTTGTAAATAATGTTTGACTTATCACAGCTCGAGTTAAATAATAATACCAACTCGCAAATAACACCTAACTTGATACCGACTCGAGTTAAAAATAATACGAATACGTAATAAATCTTTAAAAAAAATTAGTTTAATGGGTTATTAAAATGTAATCGGCTAGCAATCACTAGCGTCGAACCTAAATAACATAATGAAAATAAAAAAAGTTTGAAACTTTATAGAGTCGAATAAATTAAAATAATTGTATTAATAATATTTATGAATTAAAATAATACAAATTATTTTAAATAATTTGATTGAATAACTTAATTAATTAAATTGCTGTAAATAATAGTAGCGATTAAAAATTATAACCATTAACTAAATCATCAAGATAGGGGTTATGTAATTATCACCGCAAAGGAAAATTAAATACTAGTTTATTAGTAATAATTATTTTATCAACTGTTAGGTATTAATCATGATTTAGATAATTAATTTAAAATCTAAAGTAGGACTTAAATGATTATATCACACGAATAATTAATTATCTCACTAGATTTTTTGAGAATTAATATTTAATATTTTTGAATTGTTACATGATATGTTGTCAAAATTTTAATAATAATATATATATATTAGACATTTAGTTTGCATGCATTTCTACACGAATAAAATTATACTTATGTATAATTTTATATTCTCGTTCAGATTACGATCAATTGTCGGGTGAAGAAATCCGGTGTCAAGGGGAAAGTCGATAGGGGGTCAAGGGTGTCAAGGCGACCACCCAATTGAGGCGGCGATGCTTGCCGGCTGTGGAATAGGTGACGTGAGCGCGCCACTAGGCAGGCGATGCAGGCGTCGCCACGGTTGGAAGGTGGCCAGAGTTGGCCGAGGCGACCCCGCAATGGCATGGCAAGGTTGGGAGACGATGGCCGGCTGCGGATGGAGGGCAGCTGTTATCGGGAACAGGGAATGGTGCCGGGAAAGAAGAATGAGAAAATTAGCTTGGGTGGCAAACTTGTAAATAATGTTTGACTTATCACAGCTCGACTTAAATAATAATACCAACTCGCAAATAACACCTAACTTGATACCGACTCGAGTTAAAAATAATACGAATACGTAATAAATCTTTAAAAAAATTAGTTTAATGGGTTATTAAAATGTAATCGGCTAGCAATCACTAGCGTCGAACCTAAATAACATAATGAAAATAAAAAAAGTTCGAAACTTTATAGAGTCGAATAAATTAAAATAATTGTATTAATAATATTTATGAATTAAAATAATACAAATTATTTTAAATAATTTGATTGAATAACTTAATTAATTAAATTGCTGTAAATAATAGTAGCGATTAAAAATTATAACCATTAACTAAATCATCAAGATAGGTGGGTTATGTAATTATCACCGCAAAGGAAAATTAAATACTAGTTTATTAGTAATAATTATTTTATCAACTGTTAGGTATTAATCATGATTTAGATAATTAATTTAAAATCTAAAGTAGGACTTAAATGATTATATCACACGAATAATTAATTATCTCACTAGATTTTTTGAGAATTAATATTTAATATTTTTGAATTGTTACATGATATGTTGTCAAAATTTTAATAATAATATATATATATTAGACATTTAGTTTGCATGCATTTCTACACGAATAAAATTATACTTATGTATAATTTTATATTCTCGTTCAGATTACGATCAATTGTCGGGTGAAGAAATCCGGTGTCAAGGGGAAAGTCGATAGGGGGTCAAGGGTGTCAAGGCGACCACCCAATTGAGGCGGCGATGCTTGCCGGCTGTGGAATAGGTGACGTGAGCGCGCCACTAGGCAGGCGATGCAGGCGTCGCCACGGTTGGAAGGCGGCCAGAGTTGGCCGAGGCGACCCCGCAATGGCATGGCAAGGTTGGGAGACGATGGCCGGCTGCGGATGGAGGGCAGCTGTTATCGGGAACAGGGAATGGTGCCGGCAAAGAAGAATGAGAAAATTAGCTTGGGTGGCAAACTTGTAAATAATGTTTGACTTATCACAGCTCGACTTAAATAATAATACCAACTCGCAAATAACACCTAACTTGATACCGACTCGAGTTAAAAATAATACGAATACGTAATAAATCTTTAAAAAAATTAGTTTAATGGGTTATTAAAATGTAATCGGCTAGCAATCACTAGCGTCGAACCTAAATAACATAATGAAAATAAAAAAGTTCGAAACTTTATAGAGTCGAATAAATTAAAATAATTGTATTAATAATATTTATGAATTAAAATAATACAAATTATTTTAAATAATTTGATTGAATAACTTAATTAATTAAATTGCTGTAAATAATAGTAGCGATTAAAAATTATAACCATTAACTAAATCATCAAGATAGGGTGTTATGTAATTATCACCGCAAAGGAAAATTAAATACTAGTTTATTAGTAATAATTATTTTATCAACTGTTAGGTATTAATCATGATTTAGATAATTAATTTAAAATCTAAAGTAGGACTTAAATGATTATATCACACGAATAATTAATTATCTCACTAGATTTTTTGAGAATTTAATATTTAATATTTTTGAATTGTTACATGATATGTTGTTAAAATTTTAATAATAATAATATATATATTAGACATTTAGTTTGCATGCATTTCTACTCGAATAAAATTATACTTATGTATAATTTTATATTCTCGTTCAGATTACGATCAATTGTCATAGATGTGAGTTTGAAATATCCAGGTCCGTATAATCATTTGAAATGTTGTACTTTCCCTTGTTGGCCACCCTGGTCGGCGTAAGCCTAGATTCGACCACAATGCGTTGTAACGTAATCAGGGTCAAGGAATTGACTCAGTCTGACACGGGGTCGCACGTTTAAAATTACTATGTGTCTGTATAATTATTTAAAATGTTGTATTTTCCCAAACTAGTATAATTATTTGAAATGTTATATTTTCCCAAATTGGTAGCCTTTGTCGGCACTAATCTCAGAATGAGCTAGGAGATGATTTTTAATCTCAGAATGAACTAGGAGACAATCACTAATCTCAGATTGACCTGGGAGACCACCTAATCTCAGAATGAGTTAGGAGACAAATTCTAATCTCAGAAAGAACTGGGAGACCATGACTAATCTCAGAATGAGCTGGGAGCCCACCTAATATCAGAATGAGCTAGGAGACAAATTTCTAATCTCAGAATGAACAGGAAGACAATGACTAATCTCAAAATGAATTGGGAGACGACCTAATCTCAGAATGAGCTGGGAGACAATTTTGAATCTTAGAATGAACTGGGAGACCATGACTAATCTCAAAATGAATTGGGAGACCACCTAATCTCAGAATGAGCTGGGAGCCAATCTATAATCTCAGAATGAACTGAGAGACCATGACTAATCTTAGAATGAGTTGGGAGACCACCTAATGTCATAATGAGGAAGGAGACAAATTTCTAATCTTAGAATGAACTGGTAGGCAATGACTAATCTCAGAATGAGCTGGGAGACAAATTTCTAATCACAGAATGAACTGGAAGACCATGACTAATCTCAAAACTAATTGGGAGACTGCCTAATCTTAGAATGAGCTAGGAGATAATTTCTAATCTCAGAATAAACTGGGAGACCATGACTAATTTCAAAATGAATTGGGAGACCTCCTAATCTAAGAATGAGCTGGGTGAAAATTTCTAATCTCAGAACGAACTAGGAGACCATGACTAATCTCAAAATGAATTGGGAGACCACCTAATCTCAGAATGAGCTGGGAGGCAATTTCTAATCTCAGAATGAATTGGGAGACCATGACTAATCTCAAAATGGTTTGGGAGACCACCTAATCTCAGAATGAGCTAGGAGACAATTTTTAATCTCAGAATGAACTGGGAGACCATGACTAATCTCAAAATGGTTTGGGAGACCACCTAATCGTAGAATGAGCTGGGAGATGATTTCTAATCTCAGAATGAGCTGGGAGACAACTTTTACTAATGTCAGAATGACCTGAGAGACAAATTACTAATCTCAGAATGACTTGAGAGACAAATTACTAATCTCGAAATGACGTAAGAGATAATTAGTAAAGACATGTGTAATAATAATAATAATGAGTGAAAGGATAATAGAGATTATATTGACTTGTTTAATGTAATTATACGGCTTAGTGGTTTTATCCCGAATGCAGAGTTGCCTCCGTAGGTGAGCAGCATTGGACTAAAGAATAGAAGTGTGGTTGGTGGTTCTTTTACCAACCTAGGTACGAAGAATCAATAATAAAAATTGTGCTTCCTTATTATTCTCTTGTGTTATAAATGTGGCTATGGGAAATGGTTCGAGACTATGGGACAGTTATTTTATATTTTAGAGAACATGATTTATTGTTATGATTTATATTATATGTTGTGAGACTTATTTGTTGTATTTAAATAAATGTTCTGGAATGCTACATTTACATTAACTATATTTTTAAGTAACACCCGGTCCGGTTAAGGCGGGTCATTACAGGTGGTTTAGAAAAATTGTTAAGTTAGTGACACAAATTCTGAAAATGCATTATTTTGCTTAGTACTCTCATACATTGCACTACCTAGGGTGGAAAGAGTACTAGTATAATCTTCATATCTCCATACAAGACACATGTTTGTAAAACCATAAACCCTAATATACTTATATATTAGTCTTGGGTAGAGGCTCATATTATAATGTTTCCAGATCTTACTTTAAAAAACCATTAAGGTATCTCAGCGTTGGTGTTTTATTAACATATGGAAAACTCACCTAAATGGCCTAACATCTGTGGGATCTAATAAAATGACTCACATTATCTTATCGTGTAAAACAGGTGGGAAACCTAACTTAGAAGTCACACAAAAGATGCAACAGAGGAATCCTATAGAACCTGATGAGTAGAGCTCATTGTGCTAACTTGGTGAGCTTGCCCACATCTTATAATGACATGAAACCTAATCACTCTCTAGTTACAATGGCATGTAAAACGAGGCATGGCCTCCAAACATGCACAACCAAACTCAAAATCTTAATTAACTTAATTAGATTACTTAATTACTCACTAATTTTCATTAGGCAGCTTAAGTGAAATTTAGATTATTTCTGGTACAATTAGTTAATAAACTTACCTACGATACAACCCTCATTAATGGAATGGGCTTCATTCCACGATTATTCGGATGGGCCAAAATAATTCCAAATGGGCTCAAATTTGGAATGATGGGCCCTAGCACATTAAGGATTAGGCAAAAAATTTACCATGGGCTGACCCATTGGCTAACATGATGGACAAGGCCATTAATGAAAAGTTGGGGTGTTGGGAAAAGTGTTCCTTGGTCGTGCATCGAATTTGCTAAGGCTTGTTCATGCACTTGGACAGTCCAAATAATTCTAGGAAAATTAGGGACACTACTGAACACCTTTATATATAATCTTACAAAATTTCAGAGCAAAACGTTGATAATTTTAGCCTAAGGAAAATAAAAAATGGAAGGCATTGGAAAGGAGATTTCTGGAGCTACACATGGCAGACTTGACCTCTATGGGTTGGAAACTTTCTGTAGGCTAAAATACCCATCCAAAATGCTCCAAACTTTTAGGAGGAATTAATAGGATTATAAACTGAGGTCTGGGTAAATTTGAGGAAATTTTACCACAAAATGTCGAGGCTTGGGGATTTTACAACATGAGTTCAGGAACTAGGATTTGACCATGCATTCATGTCCACCTAAATTAACCAATTTTTATTGACCGCCTAAGTTACAACCAAATTACCGCAAACTTACAAGGTTTTATGTGGACACTTATTTAATCATTAAATGATTTTTACAAATTTTATTGAGTCTTCTAACATATTCAAACAATAGCCCTAAAATTGGACTAAGTCACAATAACTGCACATCACAGCAAAGATGGCCCGATATTAGGTGCTATGTAAAGATATCCATCTAGGTTGATATTTTAGTATGACCTAGTGAACATACAGACCAAAACATGAGCAAATGATTGCAGCCAAACATCAACAATAACATGGTCGAAAAAATAGGAGAAATGGGTGGGTTGTTATGTCACTGGAACAAGAAAGCAGCTACCTTTTTCCAACTATGGCACCCATACAAGCAACACATGACCTTATCATGCAAACAAATATGCATATATTCTTTAATTCTATATGTCAATGAACATATGAAATAAACATGAGCTAATGATTGCAACCAAATATCAACAATAACATGGTAGAAAATTAGAGAAATGGGCGGTTATGTCACTAGAACAAGAAAGTTGCTACCTTTTCCCAACTTTGGCATCCATAAAAGCAACACATGACCTTATCATGCAAACAAATATGCATATATTCTTTAAATCTACATGTCAGTGATCATATGAAATAAAAGTCATGCAAAAGCGACACCCACAACAAGAGGTATGCTTGATCTACTATGGATGTGCACGAAACTAACATGCAAGAGACAAAATAGTCATAACTATTTCATCATAGCTTCAAAAATAAAAAATAACAAGCCTAAAAATTTTCTATGACATAGATGTACATCCATGAAAGCATTAAAAAATACAAAACAATGTACAAGGCACACAAACAAACCGAAAAACATGAAAAGGGAGAGGAAAGGATAGATCTTTACCTCAAAAGAAGTTGGGAGGAGCTTCCAACCCAAAACCTTCCACTCCTAGGGGGTAGGGGAGGTTGGAAGAAGGCTAGGGGGGTAGTGGAGGGAAGTAGAAAAGATAAATGGAGGAGAGAGGATAGGAGGAAGAGAAGGAAGAGATGCAAAGGGGGCAAAAGGGTGGAAATAATGGGGTATTTTTTGGTTGGAAACAAGGGGGGTATTTTTTTCGACTCGGGCAGGGGAAAGATCAAACGTTAGAGAATTTGACATTAATTATATTATATTCTCTACCCGGTTAAGTCTACCAAGTTAAATATTTTATTCTTTACTTGGTTACCCGGTTGAAGGAATAAAATACGTGTGTTGGTGTGTTGTCACATACCCTAGCCATTTTTGGTGAAAGGACGTTATTTTTCATTTTATAAATTGTGAGGGGGGCGTCATTACGCTCTCATCTTCTTCTCCGGTTCCTTACCGGAACTGGCATCTTCCTTGCTTGGGTAACCTTCCTATTGTAATGACCCGGAAAAAAAAATAATGATAAGAATAATAAGTAATAATAATAATAATAATAATAATAATAAATATGTTCGTTGCGGTGGGATTGAATGTTGGAAAATTTATTTATTTTTTCCATACAAATTATTTACCGTCAACCAATTAACTGTGAAAAACCCGGTTAAGTGAAAAGTATTTTAACCGGTTAATTATTGTTTAATCGGTCAAGCGGAATCAAACCATTTAAACAATAAAGCGAACCATGTCAATTACCCAAATACCCAGTTAAAGGAATTACGGTGAAGGGGTACTTCCGCGTACCCCAGCCGTCATTTTATTTCATTATAAAAGTAGAAGGGGAGGGCGTCATCTGCATTTTTCCTCCTTAGACAGACGCTGGATTTCCTCCTTCGCTCGGGTAATTTTCTTTCCTTTCTTTTTCTTTTGTTGCATGCATACACATGTTGCATAAATCATAAACATGATAAACATAAGAATTAAATGAGAAATCAACAAGGGAAGAAGAAAACCAGGAGGAAGTCCTACTGCTTTCCAGCAGCAACCCCGTCATGTTTCCTTCCATGGTGCAGGGTTGACGTGCTGGAGGTGGCACTTGCTCCCGACGGTGATGCTGGCCGGAAGGAGTCACCTTGGAGGGCCAAACAAACCGTCGAGGAGGCACGCAGGTCTGAAATCCGAGGGGAGAACAGGTTGGTGTTGGTGTGGTGGTGCAGCCATGCTGGTCGGCAGCGCCGCCGTGGTGGTGCTAGAGGTCGTCGTCATGGTGGTGCAAGGGGAGCTGCCATGGGTCTGGTCGGGTGCTGTTTATGTGGCCGACTAGGGTAGTCGCCATGGGTCATGGGCTGATTATGTGACAGACATGGAGTCACCATGGTCAGGTCGAGGTTGCTGATTGGGTGGCCGGAATGGGGTCGCCAAGGACTGGTTGAGGGTTGTCATGTGGTGGCCAAGTTGGAGACGCCATAGCAACAAATGGAGGCCGCCATGTTACTGGTTGGTCGCCATGCATGGTAAAAATACCGGCTTTCGCTGGTTGACTACAATAAAGCTGGGAGCTTCAGGGTTGTTAAATAAATTGTTAAAGTTAAATGACAACCAGGTAAATATAGGAGAACTTGATGCGGTCGAGTTAGAATATAAGGTAAATACAAAAGAATTAAGTATGGGACATGTTAATAATTAAATTGTCAACTAGATAATGAGGATTTGGATGGGGATAATTAATAATTAATTATCATCAGAATTGCTGAAAATTTAATATGTTATGAAGACTAACATGAACTAATTACATCATTTAAAAATTGATAGTATATTTGTCATGTAGTTGCATGTAGGTTCATGAAAATAAAATTATACTAATGTATAATTTTATGCCCTCATTCAAATTAGGGTTAGCGGATCACAGTCAAACGAAAAACACAAGTCAGGTATGTATAATAGGTAGAACATCATACTTTCCTTGTTGGTAGCCTAATTCGGCCTGAGCTCGAATTCGACCACCATTTCCCGAGAGTAACAGGGTCAAAGAATTGACTCAGTCCGACACGGGGTCGTATTATGTGCGTAAATTGTGTAATGCATCGACATTGTTTTAGAGTAGTGATAGCCACCCCATAAAAAGGCTACGGCCGGGGTGAGCAAGCCACAACGATTCCTCCATCGCACCGGAGTGATAGCCTCCCGATAAAAAGGCTACGGTCGGGGTGTGTGAGGCACTGACACTAGAGTTGGCAGTGAGAGCATCCCCACAAATGGGGTGTAGCAATCACCTAAGTTCAGTGATAGCCTCCCCATAAAAAGGCTATGGCCGGGGTGTGTGAGGCACTGGCACTAGACTTGGCAGTGAGAGCTTCCCACAAACGGGGCGTAGCAATCACCTAAGTGTAGTGATAACCTCCAAATAAAAAGCTACGGCCGGGGTGTGTGAGGCATTGGCACTAAAGTGGGCAGTGAGAGCTTCCCCACAAACGGGGCATAGCAATCACCTGAGTGGAGTGATAGCCTCCCCATAAAAAGGCTACGGCCAGGGTGTGTGAGGCACTGGCACTAGATTTTGCAGTGAGACCTTCCTCACAAACGGGGCATAGCAATCACCTGAGTGCAGTGATAGCTTCCCCATAAAAAGGCTATGGCCAAGGTGTGCAAGGCACTGGCATTAGAGTGCAGTGATAGCCTCCCCATAAAAAGGCTATGGCCAGGGTGTGTGTGGCACTTGCACTATAATTGGTAGTGAGAGCTTCCGAACAAACGGGGCGTAGCAATAACTTGGGTGCAGTGATAGCTTCCGCATAAAAAGGCTACGGCCGAGGTGTATGAGGCACTGGCACTGGAGATGGTAGTGTTAGCGTCCCCATAAAAGGGCTACAGTCGTGGTGTGTAGATCACAGCGGATACCTCCTTTGCATTATTTTGGAGTATAGCGGAATTGTTTCACCCCATATTAAAATGAACATAGAGAAATAGTGGAATGTACTTGACTTGTTTTATCTATTATACTACTTAGTGTTGTAATCTCTAACGTGGAATTGGCTCCGCAGGTGTGCAAATATGAAATTAGGTGATTGACAACTAGAGCATGGAGCAAAATAAATATAGGGACTCCTTTTTTTATTTATTTGAGAAATAAGTTTGCCTACTGGAAACGGTCCAAGACTGTGGGATCTTTACATATGTGTTTGTTAGAAATGCTAGACATATTTGCTAAATTGTGAGTAACACCTAGTCAGCTAGGCCCACAATGTTGTGAAAAATGGCGGGTCGTTACTAGTGGTATTAGAGCCTGGTTTCTCAAAAGCTCACAACTTATGACTCAAGTACCTTGTTGAAGAGTCCAATACTTATCTTTCTCCAATGGGGTATGTTATTAGTGAATTAGTGGACTCACTAACTAACCTAAGTAATCATTGGAAAGAAAAAAATTTAATGAACCATAACAGAATAAATTTTAGATGGCAGGAACCCGAAGGAAGTTGAGCTAAGCTGCGCGGTTGGACACGAATGTGGAGAGTGTTAGGCCAAATTTTGACGGCTATATAGGGACTAGCGCAGGCTTCAGATAATACCAGTTCTGTGGTTCAGAACATAGCGCAGCGATTACCGGGATTGGTAACAGGGAATGGAGCTCCAAATTCGACTGCGGATCCTAGTTGCGTCCCAAATGGGGATCAGGGAGCACCCAAAAGCGGGTAGGGATAGCTAACCCGGGCGAGCGAGGGAACTTTCAAATCCAGTGCCACCGGTAGTCCGACAAGTGGTACTGCCAGTTGGGGATGACAGTGATCGATACACTGTAGAAAAATTCCGGAAGAACAGAGTTGAGGTATTCATTGGAGGGACTGATCCAATGAAGGCGGAGAGCTGGATGGACATTACTGAAAAAGCATTTAGAGCTCTCTATGTGCCTCATCGCCATCAAGTGAGGTTGGTGACGTGCATGCTTCAGGAGGGAGCATCTTATTGGTGGAAGTCCATGAAGAAGACTGTGTTCCATCAATGGGAGATTTTGTCCACTCCTTGGTCGGAATTTGTAATAGCTTTCAATGGATAATATTTTCCTGAGTCTGTTGTCTAGAAGAAAGCACTGGAATTTGCCACTCTAACTCATAGGGATGATTCAGTCCGAGAGTTCGCAAAAAATTCATGCAATTGCAAAGATTTGCACTTGGGAGTCTGGCAACTACCTGGGACAGAGCAGACAAATTTTTTGGGGGTTGAAGCCAGAATTGAGATGTAGGGTTGCTACGGCGCCAAAAGGCACTATAACCAAAGTGATTGACGTAGCCACTACTCATGAGTTGGTGTACGACTATGTTCGTGCACAGAAACAGGGGAAGGCTACTATGCAACATAAGAATGCCAACCAAGGTAGTAGCAAAAAAAGGTCTATAGAACACCAGCAGTAGAACTATCAGCGAAAAGTCAGATGGGAACCGCGAAAGAAAGTTTCAGGAGATTCCGTATCGACTATGTAAAAATTGCAACAAGATGCATTCAGGGCTATGCAGTGAGCCCCGTCGGTGCTACAACTGTGGAAGGACGGGACACCTACAAAATGAGTGTCATCAGCTTCTGAAGCAATAACAGGAGCAACCTGAAAAGGAGAAGACACCTGCTCCTAATCGCTACCCAGCACCTGCAAAATCGGTTGACAAAGGGAAGGTGAAACTTTTTGCAGTCGAAATGGAGGACGCTGAGGACGATGACCACATAGTTCAAGGTAAAATTCTGATTCAAAGTGTTAGTGTGGATGCTTTATTTGACTCGGGGTGTACACATTCATTCCTATCATCCCGATTGGTTAAGAGTTTAGGACTCCAAACGTCTACACTACCCAAGACTTATAGGGTCAGTACTGCAATAGGAGACAGGGAAGTCACAACGTTAGGAGTGACTAACCTATCCTTGGATATACAAGGGAAACCCTATCCGGTGGTAGCAAAATTTCTGGACGTGTTCCAGGTGAACATCGAGGGTTACCTCCTAAGCGGGCGGTGGAGTTTGTCATTGACCTAGCACCTGGAGTATCACCAATTTCTAAAGCACTATACTGCATGGCTCCAGCGGAACTCAGGAGTTAAAGAGTCAATTAGAAGAGTCAATTAGAAGAGCAAAAACAGGTCTGCAGAACTCAAGTACTTCACCCTGGGGAGCCCCTGTTCTTTTCGTAAAGAAGAAGGATGGCTCACTTTGATTTTGTATTGACTATCGCCAGCTCAATCAAGTGACACTCAAGAATCGGTACCCCTTGACGAGGATTGATGATTTATTTGATCAGTTGAAAACAGCCGGAATATTCTTAAAAATAGACTTGCGGTCCGGATATCATCAACTATGGGTGAAGGAATCTGACATGCAGAAAATGGCTTTCTGAACTCGATATGGACATTATGAGTTTCTGGTTAAGCCTTTTGCTCTAACAAATGCACCAGTGGCCTTTATGTCACTTATGAACACGGTGTTCCACGAATACTTGGATAAGTTTATTATTGTGTTTGTGGATGACATTTTGGTCTATTCAAATAATGAGGAGGACCATGGGAAACACTTGTCCATTGCTCTTCAAGTTTTGAGGGAGAATCAATTGTTCGCCAAGTTATCAAAGTGTGACTTCTGGCTGGAGGAGGTGAAATTCCTCAGACTTGTTGTCTCAAAGGCGAGAGTCACAGTGGATCCATCAAAAGTGAGAGCAGTTACTGATTGGCCACAACCCAAGTCAGTCACAGATATCCGAAGCTTCCTTGGACTAGCAGGTTACTATCAAAAGTTCATTAAAGATTTTTCCTTGGTGGCTTGGACTAAGCTTACACGCAAGGGACTCAAGTTCGAATGGAGTAACAAGTGTGAGGAGAGTTTCCCATCTTTGAAGAAGAGTTTAACTACTGCACCGGTTCTGACTATACCAAATGGCAATGAAGGATTCGTGGTCTTCGGTGATGCATCTCTAGTGGGGTTAGGATATGTCCTTATGCAAGATGGTAAGGTGGTGGCTTACGCCTCTCGCCAATTGAAGATTCACGAGAAAAGTTATGCAACCCACGACTTAGAACTGGTAGCAGTTGTGTTTGCTCTGAAAATTTGGAGACACTATTTGTACGGAGCTCAGTTCAAGGTTTTCACTAACCACCAAAGTTTGAAGTATACCTTCAGCCAGAATGACCTTAACCTTCGACAGAGGTGGTGGATAGAATACTTGAAGGACTATGATTTCCAAATTTTATACCAACCGGCAAGGTGGACAAGGGTCAACAGCTAGCTAGACTTTGGGCTATGTCAGCTGAGGTGGTAGCTATTAACCCGGTGGAATGAATGACAGGACTATTGGCGAACCTAGTTATCTCCAATGAATTGGTGGACCGAGTTAAGCTAAGACAAATGGAAGTTAGGAAGCTAAATGAAGTGTTGGCCCAAGCTCCCGACATTTTAGCAGTTTCCAACAGTGTAATCAGATTTAGAGGGAGGTTGTGTGTACCCAACAATGATACATTAAGCAAGATATCCTGGAGGAAGCTCATCGTTCAAGGTTCTCAATACACCCTGGTGTTACAAAGATGTATCAGGACTTAAAACGAACCTACTAGTGGAATGGGATGAAGAGGGATGTGGTGGATTTTGTTTCCAAGTGTCAGATGTGCCAATTGATCAAAGCCCAACATCAACTACCTGGTGGATTATTAAATGTCACCGGATGGGCGTGTCACATGTGATTTTATTACTAAACTCCCAAGGAAATGGGAGCCTTGGCTGAATTCACCTATAATAACTCTTACCAAGCCAGTATAGGAATGGTACCGTTTGAAGCTTTATACTGAGGCCTTCTCGATCTCCATCATGCTGGTTGGAGTCTACAGAGGTGGTTATGGTCGGGCCACAGATGGTGAGAAAAGCAGCTGAAAAAGTGCAACTCATCCATCAGAAGCTTAAGGCAGCTCAGGATTGGTAGAAAAGTTATTCGGACACTCGAAGGAAGGACTTAGAATTCCATGTTGGAGAGTTCGTCTACCTTAAGACCTCAACTTAAAAGGGAGTGATCAGATTTAGAATATCAGGGAAGTTGAAGCCAAGATTCATAGGACCATTTCCAATTCTAGATCAAATCAGAAGTTGTGCATATAGATTAGCATTACCACCAAGCCTTGATGGTGTACACAATGTCTTTCATGTGTCAATGCTAAAGAAATATGTACGAGATGAGAATCACATTATCACAAATTTTGCATATTTAGAGCTACAATCGGATTTAACCTACGAGGAAAAACCAATTTGCATCTTGGCATGGGGAACAAAGACACTCTGTAACAAGGAGATCCCTTTGGTAAAGGTATTATGGAGAAATCAGGGATCAAAATAAGCTACATGGGAGACTGAACAGGAAATGGCCAGAAAATATCCTAGCCTGTTTGCAACATAAAATCCATGTAATTATCTTAACATGAACTTATACCGGAGATGTTCTTAATCATGAATATCCTATTAATGCAATGATATTTCGGGGACGAAATAATTCTAAGTTGGGGAGATTGTAAATGTAAAACTCGTGACTCGAGTCAGGGTTTTACATTACCGAACCAGTCGGTTCAACCGTTGGTTCGAGTTGAGTCAGTTTCATGAACCGCGTACTGAGTCGAGGCCAGCCGTGAGTTATGAGCGATGAGAGTCAGGTGTACCTGAATATATTATGATAACATTGAGAAGATGGTGAGATATGAGTTATCATAATATATGAAAGTATGCAGTATTTTTTTTTTTTATATGTTCGATCGTAGAAATATTTTTAGGATGAATAACGCGTTAGGATGCGTTGGATTATATTCGGGTGGGTTATTACTTATAGAGCATGCCATTTGGATGTTGTTGTGTTTGTTTTATTTTATGGAATTTTTCCTTATTTTTCTTGATTTTTTTTAGAATTTATTACGAACTAGTTATTATTTTGACTCGAGTAGGAATCTAGTCAATACTTATTTACGAAACTGCCACTAGAGCGTTCTTCTCCCTCCCGACCCTCTTCACCCAAACCCTCGCCATTGTGTGCTGCCGCTGCCACCTCCGACGCCGCACTGTTGCCGATCGACGCCACTCCGCCTTGCCGTGCCGTCGCCATGCCGCCACAACCCCCGGCCACCGATCGCCTGCCGCCGCGCGCGATGCCACGAAGCCGCCTTGGCCGTCGCCAGTCCGAGCCAGATTCCGCCACCGTTCGGTCGTCGATGACATTTCCGGGTCGGTTCACGGGCGAGCCAAAACGGGGTGTTACAATAGTGGTATCAGAGCCAACTCTTGGCATATGTTCTCTGATACCAACAGTGGTATCAGAGCTAACCCTTGGTTGATTAAGATGGTAGATGCGTTACAGGTTATATGTGTGCCGAAGCTGCTCCGAGCTGTGCCCACAGGTATTTTTCTGTCTTAATGTTTGGGGTTGCAGATTTTCTGACGAGTTGGTGGTGTGAAAGGGTGGTCAGATCAGGTCAGGAATTTGTAGCAGGATGGTGACACAGACCTGTCGGACGCAGATCAGGACCCCATCGCCTCCAGTAGCCAGACAGGACAGGCCTAGCCCTGCTCATAGTGACGCCGCCTCCAGTCAACCTAGGACTGCCATGCTACCAGCAGTGTGCCAGTTTCAGCTAGCCGACGTGGTGAGAGCCATCATCGAGACAGTCGCTGCGATAGAGATAGTCGCTGGGACCTAGATAGTCGCAGGGACCAAGACAGTGGTTGTGACAGTTACCGCACCAGAAGTAGTCGACAGGAGAGAGATGCAGCGATTGCCAGGTTGGTGGAAGCTTAGATACAAATGCAGCAACGCCAAGAGGAATTTAGGAGAGAACTCAAGCAGATAGCTTTTCCTGTGGCCAGAACTGAGAAGAGACCAGCAGTAGGTGAAGAGGCACGGGGAGAGCCAGTAGTTTCCATAGACCCGCTGCCGCCGCCTCATCCTCCACCACTGCAACAGAGGGCTACTCCAACGACAGTTTCCCTATTTGCCCCACTTCAGGCTGGGATGAGACCGTGAGACCGGACATCAGTGGAACTGCAGCAGTAGGTAGCGGGCAGACTGCAAGCGGAAGTGGAGCAGCAAGATTTGACGGTGAACCAACAGGTACGAAACCACAATTTCCTTGGTATGAACAAGGAGAAAGATCGAACAGATCAGTGGATACGAGGAAATTGGAACTGTGGCAGTACGAAAAGTTCGTGAAGAATGGTGGACGACCTTTCTTTGGAAAGTTGGACGCGGAAGAGGCATTCTTGTGGATATCGTCAGCTATTGGAGTGTTTGACACTATGGCATGCCCCATGGAGCACCGAGTGTGCATCATCACATGAGCATTCTAGGACAAAGCCAGGATATGGTGGAGTTCGGTCCAGAATTTTGTATTCGCCCTTTGTTAGCCCCAGGACATCACATGGGAGGAATTTAGGGTGGAATTTGATGGAAAGTGTCTCCCGCCAAACATCAGGAAGAGAAAGGAACGAGAATTCCAGACGCTGAGGTAGGGACCCATGATGGTGGTACAATACGAGACTAGGTTTAGAGCTCTGGAGAGATTTGCACTAGACTTAGTGTCCACCGAAGAAAGAAGAATAGAGCATTTTTATGAAGGCCTCCATCACGAGATCAGGATGGCCTATTTGGATAGGAAGTTCACTACTTTCGGTGATGTTGTGAGAGCTACAGGGGAGGCAGAATGAGTTATAGCTGCTAGACCTCGCTGGGATGTTGACCAGAGGCAGCAACATTCGAGGCCGTATCAGCCAGAGCAGGGAGAACAACAGAGACATCGGTTAGATGCACCAGTTGCCATGAGGGCTATAGATGCCCAAGTTCAGGGCTGCAAAGCACCCTTCTGTCAGAATTGTCGATGTCGTCATGGAGGTGAGTGCAGAGCAGGCACAGATGCACGCTATAGATGCAGTCAACGAGGACATAGAGCTGCAGAGTGCAGTGTAGGCACAGATGGATGCTATAGTTGCGGTCAACCAGGGCATAGAGTTGCAACTTGTCCAACTGGCTAGACCCAACAGGAGACACTCCCAGCACCTCCACAGAGACTTGCACTCTGAGCTCCCCAACAACAACCATAGCAGAGAGGCCAGCATGGTCAAGGTCAAGGCCAGAGAGGCACAGACCAACAACCACTGAGATAGCAGTAGAGAGGGCTTATAGCTAGTATGACAGGACAAGAACAGCAGGCCATGGATCAGAGAGGAATGCAAACAACACCACCACGATTGGGCAGCAGGGATGGACACAGCCGCGATTGCTAAAGCACTGGAGGATATGAAAAACTTGATAGGTACGCACGCGTCTCACCTCGGATTTCACATTTAGTAGATAGCTACTAGAATGAAACCTCCTTAATCTAAAATTTCGAGAACGAAATTTTTATAAGGAGGGAAGGTTGTAAAACCCGTGACTCGAGTCAGGGTTTTACGTTACCGAACCAATCAGTTCAACCGTTGGTTCGAGTCGAGTCAATTTCATGAACCGCGTGCTGAGTCGAGGCCAGCCGTGAGTTATGAGCGGTGAGAGTCAGGTGTACCTGAATATATGATGATAACGTTGAGAAGATGGTGAGATATGAGTTATCAGAATATATGAAAGTATGCAGTATTTTTTTCTTTTTATATGTTTGATCGTAGAAATATTTTTAGGCCGAATAATGCTTTAGGATGCGTTGGATTATATTTTGGTGGGTTTTTAGTTATAGAGCATGCCATTTAGATGTTGTTGTGTTTGTTTTATTTTATGGAGTTTTTCCATATTTTTCTAGATTTTTTTAGAATTTATAATGAACTAGTTATTATTTTGACTCAAGTAGGAATCGAGTCAATACTTATTTATGAAAACGCGACTAGAGCGTTCTTCTCCCTCCCGACGCTTCTTCACCAAAACCCTCACCGTTGTGTGCCGCCGCTGCCGCCGCCGCCGCCGCTGCACTGCCGCTGATCAACACCGCTCCGCCTTGCCGTGCAATCGTCGTGCCCCCACGACCGACCCCGGCCACCGATCACCTGCCGCCACGATGCCACGAAGCCGCCTCGGCCGTCGCCACTTCGAGCCGGATTCTGCCGCCGTTCGGTCTCTGTCGCCGCTGCTGTGACCACCAGTCTCACCCTCTCGCCATTGCCGACATTTCCCCCACCATCCCGAGCGCCGTCGAGGCCAGCCGCAGCCCCGATATGAGCACACTGCCGCCGCCGCCCGTTTTCAACGCCGCTGCCGACAGCCATCGCTGCCCCAGCTGCTTTGTTTGACACCACCATCGGACCAAGCTCGTCGAGCTGGTGCCGATAGATCCGCTGATTGCTCCGTCCCGAATCACCACCGGAAAACTGCCAGAATCCACCGAAAATCTGCCGACACTCGCTGGAAAACCGCTGGAACCGCCGGAAAATTGAATTCGTGGGAAATTCGCCGGACCATCCGCCGAACACACCCGGTCCAATCTGATCGGACTTCGGACGCTGCTAAGTGCCGAATTCGAGTTTCGAGCCATGAAACGGAAACCCTAGCAGTCACCGATTTTCGACGGCGCGAGGTATAATTTATTTTAACTTAATTATTTGAAAGTATTGATTATTAGAATTGCATTCTAGGATTGGTGAATTGTGTGTTATAATAATATATATAAATGTAGATTTGATTAAGGATAAAATATGAAATTTGTTTGATTGAGTGGTGTTAAAAATTGAGGCTAAGAAACTAATTAGAGTAACTAGGTAATGATCATGATCTAATGCAAACTAGCCTAAGTAGACTTGCTAGAATTGATATAGGTTGATGTGTGTTGATTGATGAGTGATTGTGTTGATTGTGTGTGCATGCTATAGGATGTGTGATTCATCATGCGGGCATTAGTTTTTAGCTTGATTGTGTAGGTACAGTGTAGGAGCTCGCCGCCTAGGTGCGTGGACCCGTTTGGAGCTGCTACCAGATCAGTTTATGACTCGTTCTCTGTTTTATGCTATTCTATTGTGTATTTGATTTATTACATGCAGGACGTGTTAAGTGGCGTTTTATCAGATCCCACTTAAGTCGGGCCATTTAGCCAACAATTTTTGGATTAATAACCCTCGAGGATGAGATTCCTCGAGTTTGTTTTTGAACTTCAGATCCAGCTCACGTTGCCTTTGGGCCTATGGTATAAATCCCAACCCAGACCTATATATATGTATAGTTTTCGCATTTTTAGTGAGAGATTGAATGAGGGAAATCCGACTACCGTGCTACGCAAGTGGGCACGTGTGTGTCGATAGTGGGCTCTGGAATGGTGTGCGGGCCGTTTCATTCCCGAGGGATCCTGACAACTCCACCTTTGAGTTCCTCAAACCCGGAGAAGTGTGGAGGTTCACGGGTACTGCATTGCAGCGCATGTCTAGACTTTAGGTTTCAAAGGGTACTAAAGGCGACTGCCTGAGAGTGCTCGGCCTTCGTACTCAAGGCCAGGAGTAATATGGAAGGTGCAGAGCGCGGAAAGGAATGAGATTTGCTGCGAGAAGCGATATAGAAATGGCCCCGAGGGCGACAACTCCCATATGTGCCCTGATGAGAGTTCTTGAGGAAGTATATGGTTTTCATTCAACAGGAGAGTTTGCTCTACTGTGCCAGATTGATATTAGTTATTTTCTGGGCCGGTAACACTCGTTACTGATAGTTTTTCTATATATATGTAGGTGAGGAATGCGAGCAATGAAAGCTGTTGGGACTGCGGAGGAGCAACACGGAACCACGCACACATGTACCTGCTGCGTGTAATGTATAATGATGGTTGTTTAATTCTATGTGAATGATTATTAGAATGTTTTGTCTTGATGAATTGCTTGTTATGAAATGAACAGATATATGTGAATGAGCAGGGAGCCTTGAGTTCAGCCTCGGCTTAGATGAAAACAAATGAGATATTGATTGAATGTCATGGTAGATTGCTATGTGTTACCGTATTTTCATAAAATATTTATATACCTTTGTTGTGGATAGGTTGGCCCTTATTGCACTTTTAGGGGAAATTTTGTCTGTTTTGACGCAGTAGTATATATTTTCTTTTGGTTTCTCATTTATTGTTTTGTCTTGTTTTGCTTGTACATCATAGCATGCATGTAGGACCGCGTTAAAACCCAATCGTTCCAATTCATGCATTTCATGTTTGCATCTCCTTCTTGAGACGCCGAGGGCAGATCCGGGTTGGCTTAATCGAACCCAGTAGATTAGCGAATGGTTCGGTCGCCAGTGACATTTCCGGGTCGGTTCACAGGTGAGCCGAAATGGGGTGCCACAGTAAAGACCTAGAAAAAAATGATAATAATAACAATAATAATAATAATAAAAATACTTTCATCGCGGTGGG
Organism: Piper betle; assembly: GCA_033002965.1. NCBI lineage: Eukaryota > Viridiplantae > Streptophyta > Magnoliopsida > Piperales > Piperaceae > Piper > Piper betle. The sequence continues at coordinate 46,925 of JAURVB010015121.1, forward strand.
ATCGAATGTTGGAAATTTTATTTATTTTATCCATACAAATTATTTACCGTCAACCGGTTAATTGTGAATTACCCGGTTAAGTGAAAAGTATTTTAACCGGTTAATTATTGTTTAATCAGTCAAACGGAATCAAACCGTTTAAACAATAAAGCGAACCATGTCAATTACCCAATTACCCGGTTAAAGGAATTACGGTGAAGGGGTGCTTCCGCTGTAACGACCCAGCCCAAAGTGCAACGTAATGGGCTAAGTCATTTCTTTAAAATGGGTACCCCGAAAGTTAAAGATCTAAAGTCCATTCCAACTTATAAACAGGATCTTCTCCCAGTAGGTATTAGATGTGGGACTAAGTTGAGGCATCTCACAATCCACCCACCTTAGGTAATTTCGTCCCTGAAATGCCTATTCTTGTCCCGTTGCTAGCCCCAGCCCACGACCTTTCTGGCCCGTGACCGGCAACCTAGCCAACGTTTCTAATCCAGCCCACCATCTAACACAGAACCAGGTCGGCTCTGATACCATTTGTAATGACCCAGCCCAAAGTGCAGCGTAATGGGCTAAGTCATTTCTTTAAAATGGGTACCCCGAAAGTTAAAGATCTCTAGTCCATTCCCACTTATAAACAAGATCTTCTCTCAGTAGGTATTAGATGTGGGACTAAGTTGAGGGATCTCACATCTGCGTACCCTAGCTGTCATTTTATTTCATTATAAAAGGAGAAGGGGAGGGCGTCATCTGCATTTTTCCTCCTCAGACAGACGCCAGATTTCCTCCTTCGCTCTGGTAATTTTCTTTCCTTTCTTTTTCTTTTGTTGCATGCATACACATGTTGCATAAATCATAAACATGATAAATATCACAGTATTCAGTTTAGGGGATAAATTTTTCACCCAGCTAAACCCCGTAACAATAAACATAAGAATTAAATGAGAAATCAACAAGGGAAGAAGAAAACCAAGAGGACGTCCCGCTGTTTTCCAGCAGCAACCACGCCATGTTTCCTTCCATGGTGCGGGGTTGACGTGCTGGAGGTGGCTATTGCTCCCGACGGTGATGCTGGCCGGAAGGAGTCACCTTGGAGGGCCAAACAGACCATTGAGGAGGCACTCAGGTCTGAAATCCGAGGGGAGAACAGGTCGGTGTTGGTGTGGTGGTGCAGCCTTGCTGGTCGGCGGCGCCGCCATGGTGGTGCTAGAGGGTCGTCGTCATGGTGGTGCAAGGGGAGCCGCCATGGGTCTGGTCGGGTGCTATTTATGTGGCCGACTAGGGTAGTCGCCATGGGTCATGGGCTGATTATGTGACCGACATGGAGTCACCATGGTCAGGTCGAGGTTGCTGATTGGGTGGCCGGAATGGGAACGCCAAGGACTGGTTGAGGGTTGCCATGTGGTGGCCAAGTTGGAGATGCCATAGCAACGAATGGTGGCCGCCACGTTACTGGTTGGTTGCCATGCATGGTGAAAATACCAGCTTTCGCTGGTTGAAGACAATAAAGTGGGGAGCTTTAGGGTCGTTAATAAATTGTTAAAGTAGAATGGCAACTAGGTAAATAAGGGAGAACTCGATGCGGTCGAGTTAGAATATAAGGTAAATACAAAAGAGTTAAGTATGGGATATGTTAATAATTAAATTATCAACTAGTTAATGGGGATTTGGATGGGGATAATTAATAATTAATTATCATCAGAATTGCTATAAATGTAATAAGTAATGAAAATTAACATGAACTAATTACATCATTTAAAAATTGATAGTATATTAGTCACGTGGTTGCATGTAGGTTCATGCAAAAAAAGTATACTAATGTATAATTTTATGCCCTCATTCAGATTAGGGTTAGTGGATCACAGTCAGATGAAATCACAAGTCAGGTACGTATAATAGGTAGAACATCGTACTTTCCTTGTTGGTAGCCTAGGTCGGCCTGAGCCAAGATTTGACCACCATGCACCGAGTGCAATAGGGTCAAAGAATTGACTCAGTCCAACACTGGGTCGTATTATGTTCGTAAATTGTGTAATGCATCGACATTGTTTTGGAGTAGTGATAGCCTCCCCATAAAAAGGCTACGGCCGGGGTGAGCGAGGCACAGTGATTCCTCCATCGCGTTGGAGTGCAGTCTTAGCCTCCCCATAAAAAGGCTACGGCTGGGGTGTGTGTGGTACTAGCACTAGAGTTGGCAGTAAGAGCTTGCCCACAAACGGGGTGTAGCAATCACCTAAGTGCAGTCATAGCCTCCCCATGAAAAGGCTACGGCCGGGGTGTGTGAGGCACTGGCACTAGACTTGGCAGTGAGAGCTTCCCTACAAACAGGGAGTAGCAATCACCTGAGTGCAGTGATAGCTTCCCCATAAAAAGGCTACGACCGGGGTGTGCAAGGCACTGGCACTGGAGTGTAGTGATAGCCTCCCCATAAAAAGGCTACGGCCGGGGTGTGTGAGGCACTAGCACTAGAATTGGTAGTGAGAGCTTCCCCATAAACGGGAGGCTACCACTACCATCTCCAGTGCCAGTGCCTCGCACACGCCGTAGCCTTTGTGGGGAAGCTATCTCTGCACTCAGGTGATTGCTATCACCTGAGTGTAGTGATAGCTTCCCCACAAAAAGGCTACGGCCGGGGTGTGCAAGGAACTGGCATTGGAGATGATAGTAGTAGCCTCCCTACAAAAGGGCTACGGCCGAGGTGTGGATCACAACGGATACCTTCTTCGCATTGTTTTGTAGCATAGCGGAATTGCTCCACTGCATATTGAAATGAACATAGGGAAATAGTGGAATGTACTTGACTTGTTTTATCTATTATACTACTTAGTGTTGTAATCACTAACGTGGAATTGCCTTTGTAGGTGTGCAGATACAAAATTAGGTGATTGACAACCAGAGCATGGAGCAAAATAAATATGGGGACTCCTTTTTTTATTTATTTGAGAAATATGTGTGCCTACTAGGAAATGGTCCAAGACTGTGGGATCTTTACATATGTGTTTATTAGAAATGCTAGACATATTTGCTAAATTGTGAGTAACACCTAGCCAGCTAGGCCCAAAATGTTGTAAAAATGGCGTGTCGTTACACCTATCTTCCTCTTCTTAATTTTTATGCATTCATATGTCTTTTTAATTGATAATAAGCTTTGTAATCATGATAAATCAAGTCTGAAATATAAAATAAACAACAAGAACTAAACTAAAAACTGGAATCACGTCCATAGCCGAGTAGTCTGAAATTTTGGCAAGATGGGCGACCGTAAAAACGTTTGCAAGGCATTCCTTCACAACCCCGACGTCCTCTCTACTGCTGGGTCGAAGTGTGGGCTCGCCATGCCCCTGGTTTCCAACTGGTGGTGGAATTACAGCTGGTTATGGGCAGAGTTGTAGGGAGCAGCGCTATGGAGGAATTCTAAACATCTATACCAGTTCGCCGGCCAAGGCTCATGCCGTGCATGCTCACTGCACTTAGCCTTGACGTTGGGTTGTCGTGTAGGGAGAAGGGAAGAGTTCCCGGTAATGCTGCTAGCCGGACGGAGTTAAATTTATGGTCCTGGCGGTGCTGCTAGCCAGAAGTTGCGTCATGGAGTAGAACATAGTTGGACGTGGATGGTTGCTGAAATGCACGAGCATTAGGCTTCCAATTGGGTTGCTAGGGAAGGGAAACAATTAGAGAAAGAAGTGATCTGGTTTTGGGTTGAAGAAGAAGACGCCAAGACTGGTTTTTGGTTGCAAAGATGGAGTTTGGAGAAGAAGGGACGTTGGGGAAGAAGAAAATGGCAGTTTTGTAAATATGGGTTGACTCGATACCGACTCGAGTTAAAAATAATACGAACTCGTAATAAATCTTTAAAAAATAATTATTTTAATGGGTTATGGGTTAAAGATAATAAACTAACTAATTATTGGACAAATTCGACCTAGGCATAAGTAATAAAAATACGGTAATGATAAACGGTTGATAATTAATCAGTACACAACAAACAATTAAATTAAATCGGACAGTGATAAGTAATTAATAAAATAAAGATTTTACCTTACTATATTAAATTTAATATTAGGTAAATAAAGTGATTATTTTAATAACGAGTTGGTAATATAGAAAATGGGTTATTAAACTATAATCGGGTAGCAATCACTAGCGTTGAACCTAAATAGCATAATAAAAATAAATAAAGTTCAAAATTTTATTGAGTCGAATAATTTTAAATAATTTAATCATACAACTAATTGAACTAAATTGCTATGAATAAGGATAGCGATTAAAGATTTAAAACCGTAAACTAAATTATCAAGATTGTGGTTAAGTAATTATCGTTTCAAAGGAAAATATACGAATAATAGTAATTACAATATTTGTTTATAAGTTGATAATTATTTTATTATTTGTTGAGTGTTAATTATGATCTACATTATTAATGTAAAGTAGGATTTAAATGATTATATCATATGAATAGTTTAATATTTAATATTGTTGAAATTTAATAGTGATATATATATTAGTCATTTAGTTGCATGCATTTCTACTCAAATAAAATTATACTTAAGTATAATTTTATGTCCCCGTTCTAATTAGGATCATTGGTTGCAGTTGCAAGTTTGAAATATCCAGGTCCGTATAATTATTTAAAATGTTGTATTTTCCTATATGGACAACCTGGTCAGCCTGAGCCCAGATTCGACCACTATGCACCGAGTGCAACCGGGGCTAAGGAATTGACTCAGTCTGACATGGGCTACACCCTTCATAATCAAATAATGGACATGATGGACTGACCCATGAGCCAATAAATTTGAAATGGTGGATTGGACTTGCTAGCAAATTACGGACATGGTAGATTAGACTCACCAGCCAATAACAGACATGGCGGATTGGACTCGCCAGCCGGTAATGGACATGATGGACTGACCCATGAGCCAATAAATTGGACATAGCGGATTGGACTCACCAGCCAATTATGGACATGGTGGATTGGACTCACCAGCTGATAACGGACATGGCTGATAGGACTCGCCAGCCGGTAATGGACATGATGGACTGACCCATTAGCCAATAAATTGGACATGGCAAATTGGACTCGCCAACCAATTATGGACATGGTGGATTGGACTCACCAGCCGATAATGGACATGGCAAATTGGACTCACCAGCCAATTACAGACACGGTGGACTGACCCATCAACCAATAGATGGGCATGGTGGACTAACCCATCAGCCAACTAATGGACTTGGTGGATTGAACTCACCAGCTGATAACGGACATAGCAGATTGGATTTGCCAGCCGGTAATGAACATGATAGACTGACCCATTAGCTAATAGATGGACATGGTGGACTGACCCATCAGCCAACTAATGGACATAGTGGACTAAACCATCAGCTAATAAATGGACATGTTGGAATGGTCACAACTGCCAATATTATAGATAATGATAGGGAGCTTATGGACTTGTTTTATTTAATTATACAGCTTAGTGGTTAATCACTAACACGGAATTGCCTCCGTAGGTTAGCAGCTAGAACTAAAGACTAAGAGACGACAGGGTGGTTCTTCTACCAACTCAGGTGGTGAAGAGATAATAAGCGGACTTCTTTTTTACTTTTCTTGTGTTATAAATGTGGCTATGGGAAATGGTCCAAGACTATGGGATAATTACTTCATGCATTGTCATTTTAAACATAAGTTCTTTTGAGTTAGAAATGCTAGACTTATTTGCTTTCATATTATTCATGTAACCTTGTAAGTAATACCCGGTCCGGTTAGGACTAGTCATTATAGGGTCGGTTTTGTTAAGTTTTGAGTAACACCTAGCCAGCAAGGCCCACAATATCATGAAAAATGGCGGGTCGTTACACTCATGAGCTTGATTATCCTCTGAGAGTCCTGAAGCAACTCTAGCCCAACTATCAATAGCTCACTGCCCTCTAATAAACTTGTCAGCAATCTACATGGTCTACCATAGAAAGCCTCAAATGGTGTTATCCTAATGCTAGTATGATAACTGTTATTATATGCAAGCTCAACCAAAGGCAAGTGCTCCTTCCAAGATCCACCAAAGTCAATCAGCCAATACCTAAGTAGATCATTCAGGATTTGGATTGTCCACTCAGACTGGCCGTTTGTCTTAGGTTGATGTCATATAAAACTTGGTTTTCATTCCATGTTCTTTGGAAAGATCTCTAGAAAGAAGATGTGAATCTGGGGTTTCTATTGGACACAATCTCTCGAGGAACTCCATGGAGCCTGATAATCTGGTCTTGAAATAATCTAACCAATGTAGATACGGGATAGGTCATATGAATTGAGATAAAGTGTGCTAATTTTGTCAAACTGTCCACAATAACCCATACAACTTCTCATCTAATGGCGGGAACTGGGTGGATGCATGATGAAGTCGCATGTGATGCAATTCTACTTCCACTTCGGTTGTGCTATCAACTGCAACAATTCTCCCTGTCATTGGTTCTCTATCTTGACCTGTTGATAGACTAGACATTCAACAAGGTGTTGACAACATCTTTCTTTTGCCCTAAACACTAGTATGATCAAGCACAAGTCGTGATGCACCTTCACTGAGCATGGGTGCATCGTAAACTTCAAGCGATGAGCCTCATGAAGGATGTCCTCACGCAATCCTAGATCTGTTGGCAAGTTTGGTACATATAGCTTCCCTCTCATTTGATATAAACCATTTGCATCTTTGACCAAACTGGAATACATCCCGTAGGTAAACCGTTGCTCATGTAGCTGATCATCTACCTGTGGCTCTCTAATATGGTTTGCTATGGTCAGACTGATTGTCAATCTCACTAGCATAATGATGAGATTTCTGTCTACTACATCCTCCCTCTGATGCTCATATCTAATACCCATAGATAATAGTCATGCTTCACATACTACGGGTCTTCTACATAAGGCATCTGCCACCACATTAGCCTTCCCATGGTGGTAGGCAATGCGTATCTCATAATTAGCAAGGAGTTCTAACCATCTCCTATATTAGCTGTTCAGACTCTTGTACCTGAAGATGTACTTCAGGTTTTTGTGATTAGTAAAGAACTTGAAGGAGATTCAATATAGATGGTGTCTCCATATGCGCAAGGCAAATACCACTACTACAAGCCCTAAGCCATGTATTAGATAGTTATGCTTGTGGACTTTTTGTTGTTTGGATGTGTAAGTTATCATTCTACCCCTCTAGGTCAACACACACCCAAGTCCAATGCCAAATGCATTACTCTACACCATAAGGTCATCATGGCCATCTAACAAACTCAACATTGGCACTATTGTGAGTCTTTCCTTTTGAGTTTGGAAACTCTACTCACATGCATCCGTCCACACAAAACGATCTACCTTCCTAGTCAGCAATGTGAGAGAGGCTGCTATGGAAGAGAATCCTTATATAAAATTTCTCTAGTATCTACCAATCCAAAGAAACTCCTAATTTTGGTGGCTGTAGCTAGTCGCTCCCATCTCAAAATTACCTTCACCTTTGTTCGACCCACCACAATTCCCTTTGCCAACACTACATGTCCAAGGAATACCACCTTTGACACTCAACAGTCATACTTGGAGAGCTTTTCATATAGGTGGTGCTTCCGTAGTGTCTGCAAGGTAATTTGTAAATGTACCTCATGCTCCTTTATGGACCACGAGTAAATTAAAATGTCACCCACAAATATTATTAGGAACTAATCCAGATATAGTTGGAACACCTAATTCATGAGATCCATGAATGCTGCCAGGGCATTAGTCAACCTGATAGGCATGACTAGAAAATCATTGGTCCTGTACCATGTTTTGAAAGCTGTCTTTTTGGTACATCCTCCTCCCATATTTGCAACTAATGAAATCCCCAATCAAAGATCAATTTTTGAGTAAACTGCGGCATCTCCAAACTGATCAAACAAGTCATCTATCTGCAGGTGGAGACTATTTTTCACTATCATTTGGTTGAGCATTCTATAGTCAATACATGACCTCCTATTGTTGTCATTCTTCCTAACAAAGAAGATGAGAGTGCCCCAAGGTGAGACACTCAACTTGATAAATCCCTGCTCCAACAACGCCTGTAGCTAGATCTTGAGCTTCTGGAACTTAAGTGGTGCCATTCAGTATGGTGCTCTAGAGATTGGTGAAGTACCGAATACCAAATCCAAGGCAAACTCCACCTCTCTAGCTGGCAGTAATTGTGTACTTAATACATCGTGCAAGCACATGCATCACAAAACTAATACAATGATAAGTAAAGATCATTCCCTCGAGGAATTGGAGTTTTTACCTTATAATTATACTAAGTATATTAACTATTCCCTTAATTAAAACAAGTGGAGAACATAAATTAACATAAACATAATATTATCTCACATTACTATTTCTATTCTGTCATGAGATGAAATTGAGGCAAAAGCATGAAAGTAAAAATAATAGTTGTTTACTATGTTATTTTTAGATATTCTGTGAGTCAAATTAACAAGGTTCTTCAAATCAAATGATAAACTTGAGATGTTTAATTTCACTTAGTTAACATACAATGTAGACTTGTTATTCCTATCAAATAATAATATGATTAGAGTTGATATCTAAGTAAATAATGGTAATTGTATAGGGTTGTAACTACATATTACATTCTACCACTCTTGCTCTGTTCCACATGTCTTTGCAAAGAAAACAAGAATGATGCTTTACTAGTAATCCTCTACATGGATATCCATGATTCAAATGTGTGTCTAACCAATCATAAACTATTTCAACCCATGGCATCATCAACCTCCTTATGTCTATGCAGGATCAAGTCTCCGTATTGTGCAAATGTTGGCTACACTTTTAAAGCATTAAGACTTGAATTCGAATAATCAACTCAAAGTCATTTATAATGAGATAGATAATAAAAAAGTTGCATCACATATCAACTAAGATCCATTGCTCTTCCCAGATCATTACAAATTACCTCGTGAAAGGTTTGCAAAACATGATAAAATTCATCATGAAAAACAACACAAGCGAAAGAAGGAGAAAGGGAATCATACAAATCTTGGTCGATGAAGCTGTATCCTAAATCTTCTATCTAGCTGTGTTATCTTCCTTGTAGCTTGATTGCATGGTTCCTTCTTCTTAAACTCTCAAAGACCCTCCTTCTCATGACACATAAGAGATGAAGAACTCAAAGCTTGAGGTCTAGAAGAAGGTGAATTTGATCCAGAGATATCTCTCGAGTGAGTGAGCGGATGCATATATAGCAAGTCCAAGGTAATTTGTTATCTAGGAACCTTCCCGACATTTTCCATGAAGTTTCCTCGCTGCCAAAGTGGATGAAGTGCTCTCCAAATCATCACTACACTCATGTAAGGAATGATTCTATCTTGTCTAGGAAGGTGTGCTTATCCCCTTGGTTAATCCTTGGTGTTAGTTAAAGTTGGAAGGATTATCCACTAAAGTCCATTATTAGTCATGTAAGATGTCACCATTGGAAAGATTTGTTTGGAGAAGACTTCCTTTAGTCCCCTTCTTAGTAGCTTCCTAATACGGACCATCCCATGATTAAAGAGTAAACATCATGTTACCAACCAGCACATGTATCAGGTGAGCCTTATCCTTCCAAAACACAAAAATTAAATAAAGTCATATCTGAAAATCCTAGTATTTCATATATTATACATTTCATAAGAAATCTTTATTTCTTAGCCAAACCAACCACAAAAACGTTGTCAAACAAACATGAAACATTAACTCTATTCAAGAGTAATTAGAAATCTAAACACCTCATCGGGGATATGTTGGCAAATTCTCTGACCACAGAAATCTCTGCCAACTCTGGTTGTAACTACTCTGTGTTAGCTATAACACTGGGGAGGAGCACCTCACATCCTTGGTCAATCAATCTCTGGGCGTGCTAGAATGAAATAAGACAACTGCCTCTATCTCTACCTTTGCCCTGTGATAATAGCAGTGTCCTGGATAGCCTCCCTGATTGTGGCCACATACATCCAACCTTGTTGCTCTCGCCTCGCACCCTAAGCTTGCATAGCTACCTGCCCCATATCCTGTCTTGTCATCTGTGCCACATCTACTACAACTAATCGAACTTACTGTTCGAATATTTTCAATATCATGCAAGTATACACGGTGGAAACAAGTAATATAATGATAAATTCGAGTATCGTTCCCACAGAGAGATGAATTTCCTTAAATTAATTAAAAAAAATAAAATTAAGAGCAAAACAAAAATAATTGACTTAACTAAATCTAAATAATTACTTTAAATAAAAGAAGAAGTTAAAATGATAAAACTCATTTTAGAGTCGAATTTCCCTTCACATCAATTTAATCTTCATTAAATTTTCCTCTTATCATTTATTCCCTCAGATTGCTGATCTAGGATAATTATATGATATGTTGGCTCCCGCTTCTTCATGCTTCTATTATTTTGCCTCAATTTCTACCTCTCGGTGATAATTGATTAATCAACAAAATAATGCATTAAGAATTGCCTTCCAATCTCATACGGTGTTGTGTATCTTTCGACCACAACGACAAATAAGTCAAAAGACTCATCATATGATGAATTATCAATAACTAATCTAATTAATTTCTTCTGAAATCTAATTAAACCTCATGATCTAAGAAATAGGTGATCAATCTATTCTTAGCATTTAAAACATGATAACTCAAACAATCAGATTGAATAAATAAATAAGAGGTTGAAATAAATTCAATTAAATCATGTGAAGTTCCATTCTTCTCTAAAACGAAATATAAGACTACTCCATAATAAAAATAGAAAACAATATAAAAAAGAAAATAGTTTTTATTATGAAGAGAAAAGAATTACAAAACTAGAACTATTTCTCCTACAAACTCCTAAACCAAGAGTTTAAATATGATCAACAACGAATGACCACCCCTTTATATAGCAGTGGAGATACAAGAATTCGAAAAGGGTGTTCACAAATCGACGTAGTCTAATTAATTATGATGTTGCTTCAAGTTTCCAACTCCTCGACTCCATTGAACACCATAACTTGTAACCATTGGGTGGGGCCAAGTGTCATGACCATTTAATTCGAAAGCTTAATTTATTCATCTTTTTTTACATTGAAACACTAAAATTAAGCATATCTAATAAAATATTAATTAACTAAAAAAAAGTAAATATCTCTTAATTAATAACATTTATACCTGGGAAGTACAAAATGATATAAAAAACTTGGGTAAATATTGTATATTTTAAACACTTACACACTCCCACACTTAAACTTTTGCACATCCCGAGCAAAATATCATAACAAAGAAAATTTCACTACACAAAAATACTTAGTCCCCATTATGTTCTCATATGATTCTTAATCAAACCCTCAAGAGTCAACAAGATGTCAATCAAATCAGAAATTCCCTTTCATCAATCACATCCAAAAGAAAGCTCTCTCTGTGTATGTGATAGTCCATTAGCTTATCATTCTCATCTACAACCAAGAGAATACAATCAAACACATGCTTAAATATGTTTACGTTTTTCTCCCATCTCCACTACTGTAGGTAATGCCAATTAATGGAATCAATAGGTCTTTATAGGTTGTAACGGGGCCAGGGGCAAGAGACCAAAAATAAGATGAACAAGATAAAAAAATCAGAGGCTAATATGCACCTTAGAATTAAAAATCCTTTATAAATCCTAACATACATGTACTACAAATGTAACACCCCGTTTCGGCTCACCCGTGAACCGACCCGGAAATGTCACCGGCGACCGAACCGTTCGTTAATCTACTAGATTCGGTTAAGCCGACCAGGATCTACTCTCGGCGTCTCAAGATGAAGATGCAAAGATGAAATGCATAAATGAGAATGATTGGGTTCTAACGCGGTCCTACATGCATGCTGTGATGTACAAGCAAAAACAAGACAAAATAATAAATGAGAAACCAAAAGAAAATATATAATATTTTATGAAAATACGATAACACATAATAATCTACCATGACATTAAATCATTATCTCATTCATTTTTACCCGAGCCGAGTCTGAACTCCAAGGCTCCCTACTCATTCATATTCATCAGTTCGTTTCATAACAAGTAATTCATCAAGACAAAAACATGGTAATAATCATCCACACAGCATTAAACAACCATCATTATACATTACACGCGGCAGGTACATGTGTGCGCGGTTCCGTGCTGCTCCTCCGCAGTCCCGACAGCTTTCATCGCTCGCATTCCTCACCTACATATATATAGAAAAACCGTCAGTAACGAGTGTTACCGGCCCGGAAAATAACTAATATCAATCTGGCACAGGAGAGCAAACTCTCCTGTTGAATCAAAACCATATACTTCCTCAAGAACTCTCATCAGGGCACATACGGGAGCCGTCGCCGTCGGGCCGTCGCCCTCGGGTCGACAGCGTCCCCCTATCTTTCTCATCCTCATACCTTGGCCATTTCTCTATCGCTTCTCGCATCAAATTTCATTCCTTACCGCCCTCTGCACCTTCCATATTACTCCTGGCCTTGAGCACAAAGGCCGAGCACTCTCAGGCAGTCGCCTTCAGTACCCTTTGAACCACAAGTCTAGACATGCGCTGCATTGCAGTACCCGTAAACCTCCACACTTCTCCGGGTTTGAGGAACTCAAAGGTGGAGTTGTCCGGATCCTTCGGGAACGAAGTGGGTTCTCCCCAGCTCCAGAGCCCGCTCTTCCGGGCACACGCCCTATCTGAAGACGTGGCCGCAAGTAACCCTCATTCCATCTCTCACCGAAAACACGAAAACTATATATATATAGGCCTGGGTTGGGATTTATACAATAGGCCCGAAGGCATCGTGAGCTGGATCTGAAGTTCGAAAACAAACTCGAGGGATCTCATCCTCGAGGGTTATTAATCCGAAATAAGAACTGTTGGCTAAATGGCCCGAGTTAAGTGGGATCCGATAAAACGCCACTTAACTCGTCCTGCACATGATAAATCAAATATACAATAGAGTAGCGTAAAACAGAGAACGAGTCCTAAACGGACCTGGTAGAAGCTCCAAACGGGTCCACGCGCCTAGGCGGCGAGCTCCTACACCGTACCTACACAATCAAGCTAAAAACTAACGCCCGCATGATGAATCACACATCCTATAGCATGCACGCACAATCAACACAATCACTCATCAAGCAACACACATCAACCTATATCAATTCTAGCAAGTCTACTTAGGTTAGTTTACATTAGATCATGATTATTACTTAATAACCCTAATTAGTTTCATAACTTCTATTTTTAACACCACACAATTCCACAAATTTCATATTTTATTCTAAATCAAATCCACATTTATATAAGTAATTACAATGCACAATTCATCAATCATAGCATGCAAATTCTAATAATCAATACTTTCAATTAATTAAGTTAAAATAAATTATACCTCGCGTCGTCGAAAATCGGCGACGGCTAGGGTTTCCGTTTCGCGGCTCGAAACTCGAATTCGGCACCTAGCGGCGTCCGAAGTCCGATCAGATTGGACCGGGTGCGTTCGGCGGATGATCCGGCGGACTTCCCTCGAATCCAATTTTCCGGCGGTTCCGGCGGTTTTCCGGCGAGTATCGGCGGTTTTCCGGCGGATTCCGACGGTTTTCCGGCGACGATTCGGGACGGGGCAATCAAGGGGTCTATCGGCACCAGCTCGACGAGCTTGGTCCGATGGCGGTGTCAAACAGAGCAACCGAGGCCGCGATGGCCGTCGGCGGCGACGTTGAAAACGGGCGGCGGCGGCGGCGTTCTCCAATCGGGGCTCCGGCCGGCCTCGACGGCGGTCGGGGTGGTGGGGGAAATGTCGGCGACGGCGAGGGGGTGGTCGTCGGCGTCACAGCGGCGGCGGAGCGGCCCGGACGGCGGCGAAATCAGGCCCGGAGTGGCGACGGCCGAAGCGGCTTCGCGGGGCGATTCCGGCGTCGTGGCGGCGCGACGGTGGCCGGAGTTGGTCGGGGTGACACGGCGGGGCGGGGCGGCGTCGATCGGCGGCAGCCCGGCGTCGGCAGCGGCGGCGGCGGCGACCACAAGGGGCGGCGGCGGTGGATAGGGTTTTGGAAAAAAAGGGTCGGGAGGAAGAAGAAGTGTGTGCGATGGCATTTTCGTAAATAAGTATTGACTCGATTCCTACTCGAGTCAAAATAATAACTAGTTCGTAATAAATTCTAAAAAATCTAGAAAAATATGGAAAAATTCTATAAAATAAAACAAACACAATAACATCCAAATGACATGCTCTATAACTAATAACCCACCCGAATATCGTCAAACGCGTCCTAATTCGTTATTCGGCCTAAAACTATTCTTCGATCAAATAAAAATAACAATCAATACTGCATACCTCCATATACTTGATAACCCTTTTTTTTCATCATCTTTCAGGCGTTATCATCATACACTTGAGCATACATGACCCTCATTGCTCATAACTCACAGCTGGCCTCAACCCAGCTCGCGGTCCATGAAGCTGACTCGACTCGAACCGACTGGCTCACTCCCGTAAAACTCTGACTCGAGTCACGGGTTTTACAACAAATCCCCAAACAATATGACACAAACTTCCTTAAATGTAGTATCGAGTTGACCCAATATAAGAACTAACTTTGCTTTGATTTCCATTGACTACCTGTTGCTTTTTTTTTTTCTTTACATGTACAACAAATCCCCAAGCAATATGACACAAACTTCCTTCAATGTAGTATCGAGTTGACCAAATATAAGAATTAACTTTTCTTTGATTTTCCATTAACTACCTGTTGCTTTTTCTTTTTTTCTTTTCTTTCAAACTAGTCGAAGACTCTTGCTTCATCTTGTATTTTACAGGTGGAGGAGCATTGCCTCATTTTCTTTTTTTTCCAATTTCTTCTTCTTCTTTTTTCTTCTCTTTTCTTTTTCTTTTTCTTTTTTTACAAAGCAAAGTGCCAGGAAAGTCCACACTATCTACTCAATCACCACTCTATAAAATGCAATGCCTACCCCCTATACTATTCAAAGTTTCATCCTTGTTAGAATTTAGTATGAATTCAAAACTCTAGGGTGCTAGGACTCAAGCAACAAAATATATTTTCAATAAAAAGGCTAAAATAAAGGGTAATCAAACAAATATGTATTATAAAGGCGATGAAAATGTGTGACAGAAGATAATTCATATTAGGTAGGCATGACGAATAGCCCAGACTCATCAAAAAAAAAATGCCTATATTATTTTCCATCAACATGGCAAGCTAAATATTTTGCCTTGAAAGTCGCTAGGGCAAATTCTAGACGTCATGATCATCATGTACAATCTTTATTGCAAAACATTCATTGAAATCATCTAAACCAAAGGATTGTGAACATAATATAAGGTAGAGAACCAACTCTCGAATGCAATCTTTTACTCAGTTCATCCCTCATATCAATTAATCAAGTTTTCCCAAGAAAAGTAAGACTAATTCACATGTATCTATCATTGAACCAAGAGACTAAAATACTATTGCATAATAAAATTTTTACACTAAACTACACTCTATATATATATATATATATATATATATATATATATATATATATCTAAATCTAAACATGAGTCAAGCATGAACAATATGCATAAAATTAAGGCATCACCCCCAAACTTAAACTAAGCATTGTCCTCAAAAATAAAAATAAAGAAAAAGAAGTGAAAGAGAACTCCCTCATATCAATTATTTGGTGGATGATTATCCTGAATAACTGAATTTGCACTTGACTCATGCTACAAAATAAAAAGAAATATTAAAAAAAAATCTACAAATAAAAATAAACTTTTAAAATAAATCACTTGGGTTGCCTCCCAAGAAGCGCTTGGTTTAACGTCTACAGCCTGACCATCTTGATAATCTCCAAAATAGGTGGTAATTCAACTGATGGCAGCAATCTGTGGAGGGGTAGATCTAAGGTTTCACAATTTTGAATCGTCAAGGCAAAATTGGTTGTAAATCTAATGCTTTAACCATCTCATCCACATCAATATCTTCTTCACAAAGAAAATTTATGGCTTTATGTAATGAATTACTAAACTGATCCCCTTTGCATCCGAGTAAGCTAACCAATGTATTGGGTCATGTTCGTTGTTTGGTTTTCATTATTTTCCTAAATTTCATTTGGCTGAAATGACTTCTGTAAAGTAATACCACTCCGGGTTGTTATAGCTTTGCAATGCTCTTGACCATCATTCCTTGGTTGTTTTGGTTGGCTAGGAAGTACACCCTTGGGCCGCTCACTTGGTTCCTTGTTTAATTGCACTATAACTTGTTCCAAAAATTGTTATTGCTGTTGTTGTTGATTCTGCATAAATTGTTGCATAGAATTGAACAATTGGATCAAATTTGGCTGTTGTGGTTGAAAAGAAAGTGAAGGAGGTCGAGAATGCTGTGATGGTGGTGGTGGATTAGTGGGAACAGCAGTCGGTTGTGGAAAATTATTCTATGAAAAGTTGGGGTTATTGCGCCAGCCCGCATTGTAGATGTTGGAATAGGGATTGTTGTTCCTATTAAAGTTGCCTACATAGTTAACTTGATATGTTGTACATTGACCTATAGAATGTCCTTGTCCACACCATTTACACCTTGGCTCCACAGCCTTAACATGTCCCTGCATATTAAGATTTTGAACATGATTAGTTAAAGCACTGATATGAGCAAATAAAGCAGTAAGTGCATCTAATTCTAAAACTTCGGTAGTCCTCCTTGGATGCCTTTTTGTGTGGAATGATGGTTGCTAGGAACCATTAATTCTAGCAATTGGAAAGCTTCATGTGGGCTTTTCCTAAGAAATGATCCATTGGCCGCCTCATCAACTATGTTCTTTGTTTGCCCCAACAACCCTTTATAGAAAGTTTGGAGTTGCATCCATCTTTCTATACCATGGTTGGGACATTTTTTTAACAATTCTTTATATCTTTCCCATGCCTCAAAGAGAGACACACCTTCAAACTGCAAAAAAGATAAAATTTCATTACGTAATCTAGCAGTTTTAGAAGGTGGAAAATATTTTAACAAAAATTTTTCAAATAATTCATCCCAAGGGGTTATTGAATCTAATGATGACAACCATTCTTTCGCACTTCCTATTAATGAGAATGGAAATAAGCGAAGGCGGAGAGCGTCATTAGACACACCATGTTGCTTATACATATCACAAACCAATAGGAAATCCATGATATGCATATTAGGATTTTTAGTAGGCAATCCACTAAATTGTCCTATGGTTTGTAACATGTTAAATAAAACTGGTTTAAGCTCGAAGTGGGTCACATCCACCGGTGGTGCAATAATACTAGGATGTAACCCTCTTGCAAGAGGTACAACCCAATCTTGGATTGCCCTGTTGTCATCATTAGCTACTGCTTCAATCGGTGGAAGTAGAGGCATTTGTTGTTGTTGTGGGTCCATGGCTTCTTCTTCTATTACTTCTTGTGCTCTTCTTCCAGCCGCACGCAAGTTTCTCAACGTCCTTTCAATCTCTAAATCATAAGAAAACATGGGTGACCGCACTAATCGATGCATAAACAAATGATAACAAATAAACGATAGCAAGGAAGAAGACAATGATATAGTATTTATTTTCCTTTTTTCTTTTTTTTGTTTTTTTTTAAAATAATTAGACACTAAAATCTAAAAATAAAAGAAAACTCTCTAAATTCTAATCCTAAATTAACCTTAGAAAATTTGTTCTCCTAGGTAAGGGCGCCAAAAACTTGTTCGAATATTTTAAATATCATACAAGTATACACGATCGAAACAAGTTATATAATGATAAATTCGAGTATCGTTCCCACCGAGAGATGAATTTCCTTAAATTAATTAAAGAAAATAAAATTAAGAGCAAAACAAAGATAATTGACTTAACTAAATCTAAATAATTACTTTAAATAAAAGATGAAGTTAAAATGATAAAACTCTTTCTAGAGTCAAATTTCCCTTAACATCAATTTAATCATCATTAAATCTTCCTTTTATCTTTTATTCCCTCAGATTGCCGATCTAGGATAATTATATGATATGTTGGCTCCTGCTTCTTCATGCTTCTATTATTTTGCCTCAATTTCTACCTCTCGGTGATAATTGATTAATCAACAAAATAATGCATTAAGAATTGCCTTCCAATCTCATACGGTGTTGTGTATCTTCCGACCAGAATGACAAACAAGTCAAAAGACTCGTCATACGATGAATTATCAATGACTAATCTAATTAATTTCTTCTAAAATCTAATTAAACCTCATGATCTAAGAAATAGGTGATCAATCTATTCTTAGCATTTAAAACATGATAACTCAAACAATCAGATTGAATAAATGAATAAGAGGTTAAAATAAATTCAATTAAATCATGTTAAGTTCCATTCTTCTCTAAAACGAAATATAAGACTACTCTAGAATAAAAATAGAAAACAATATAAAAAAGAAAATAGTTTTCATTATGAAAGAGAAAAGAATTACAAAACTAGAACTATTTCTTCTTCAAACTTCTAAACCAAGAGTTGAGATATGATCAACAGCAAATGACCACCCCTTTATATAGAAGTGAAGATACAAGAATTTGAAGAGGGTGTTCATAAATCGACGTAGTCTAATTAATTATGATGTTGCTCCGAGTTTCCAACTCCTCGATTGCATTGAACACCATAACTTGTAACCATTGGGTGGGGCCAAGTGTCATGACCATTCAATTCTAAAGCTTAATTTATTCATCTTTTTCTGCATTAAAACACCAAAATTAAGCATATCTAATAAAATATTAATTAACTAAAAAATAAAGTAAAATGTCTCTTAATTAATAATGTTTATACCCGGGAAGTATAAAATCATATAAAAACCTGGGTAAATATTACATATTTTAAACACTTAACACTTACCTCTACCTATTGCAGCAATGACCACTTTGGCCCTATCAACCTCTCTGGTTGTGCTAGGAATGCTATTGTTTGGGCACATAATTGTCCTCGGCATTGAGTTGATCTTAGGGTTCAGTGGTACCAAGGCACCCTAGCCTCTTAAGGAAACCATGCAAGCTAAAATAACGGTAAAAACTAAGTGCTGCTAGTATGAACTTAGCATGTAATCAGGAAACAGGTTGTAACCGCCATAGTTTGAATTTAGTGGGCTGGCGGGAAAGTAGGGAATGGGCTGGAATAGGGGATAAAAGGGGGAGAACCGAACTGTAATGACCAATCTTGATAAAATTGAATTCTTGTTTTCTTGTTGTTGTTCTTTGTTCTTCTTCCTATTTTCTTGGAAGATCATCCAAGGAGCAGGGATTCACCTCTCCCCATCCTCCATTATCTTCACAAATCCTCTGAATTCCCGTCAGATTCTAGGCAAGAAGTCTCCTCCATGGCTCCAGAAAAGTAGGGAAACAAGCAAGGAAACAAAGGGAAGGCGATCGTCGTCGAATTGGGGGAGGAAACCCACACCAATTTGGTATCAGAGCCAGGCGAGGGAGGTATGAATCTATCACCAAACTCAGATGAATTATCTCAAATTAGACAGGTTCAGGATCATTTGATTACTGCTATTGCTGAAATTTCTGCTAAACTCAAAATGTTATTGCAATCAAGGGCTGAGGGTGTTGGAAATAGGGGGAATGTGGATAATCGTGAGGGAATTGGGACATCTCACATTAGGGTTCCTGTTTTTGGGTTGGATATTGATGATCAGTGGCAGGATAGTCGAAGAAATACCCAAAGAGAAGTGCAAGCGAGAATGTTGGGAGGAAGGATTCTGCAAGCTAAACCTAGAGGGGAATTGCCAACCATGTCTTTAGGGGGAAGGTATCAGCAAGATCTACTCAGATCAAGGGTGGGACCTGCTCGTCATAATGTCCAAGAGGGGTTTCATCCAATTGTGCAAATTGAGGATTGCTTGAAGGGATCCAAACTAAGTTTCCCTAAGTTCGATGGGGCAAAGGATCCCATCTCATGGTTCAGTCGAGCAGAGAAATTTTTCAAGTTGCACAATGTCAATGAAGCATTGCAAGTTGAACTAGCAAGTTTCCACTTGGAGGACAACGCCCAAATTTGGTTCGATATGCTGCAACAACATCAGGAAATGACTTCTTGGCAGCAGTTGAAAGAGGCCATGAATTTGCAATTTGGACCCTCGGATTATGAAGATTTTTACGGAGATCTCACTCGATTAACGCAAGATTCTTCAGTCCAAGAATACACTACTCGATTCAATAGATTGGCATCACAAGCTGGACACATGACAGAACAACAACATATTAGCAGTTTTACATGCAATCTTAGTTCCCAACTGAGAATCGAGGTAAAAGCTAGAAAACCTGAAACATTGCTTGACACCCAAGGATTGGTAAGGCATTTAGAGTGTCATGTGATTCAGAGGTCACCAGCAAACACCAAACCCAGGAGTAAGAACTATCAATACAACGTGGGATCAGCTAGATAAATAAACAGCTATGGGATAGGCAGGAAGGAAACTAATGGGGTGGTTGACTTACCATCTAAAGAGACTACCAATGGGAGGAGATTCCGTGTCCAACAGCTTCAAGAAAG
The DNA here is from genome assembly GCA_033002965.1 of Piper betle. Lineage (NCBI taxonomy): Eukaryota > Viridiplantae > Streptophyta > Magnoliopsida > Piperales > Piperaceae > Piper > Piper betle. Next base: position 67,466 of record JAURVB010015121.1, read on the forward strand.
GAAAGAAGAGGGACTTTGATTCAGATGTGATGATAAGTTCTTTCCAGGACACAAATGCAAGCAGCTGTTTGTCATTGAGGTGATTCGAGAGGAGGAGCTGTTGGAACAAGAGGACAGTGATCAAGAGGGAGATTCAGATATACCGGCAATCTCATTGAATGCATTGGCAGGGACATTAACTACCAAAACAAAGAGATTGTTAGGAAGAGTGAGGGGACATCAAGTGACAGTGCTGATCGACTCGGGGAGTTCACACAACTTTGTGAATGAGAATTTGGTCTAGAAACTAAAATTACCGTTGGAGACAAGTAAAGGGATGAAGGTTCAGATTGTTAATGGGGAGAAATTGAACTGTGGGGGCAGGTGTGTTGGCATTGAGTTAGAGCTTCCGGGGTACAAGACAGTGACTGATTTCTTTGAACTTTTGTAGGAAGAGATCGATATCATTCTTGGCGTTCAGTGGCTAAAGACATTGGGGTCTATACTTTGGAAATTTGAGTCACTTACCATGTCTTTTACAGAAAAAGGGAAAACCATAGAGCTGCAGGGTCAGCTTGTGCCCCCAAATCAGTTGTGCGGTAAGAAGCAATTAACCCGTTCATTCAAGAAATGGAAACAGGGGCTGTTAATGAACTTACAAGTGGTGGACGACAACAGCTCACAGCAGTTCCAATTAGCCCTATCAAGGTTACAAGTTGAACAGCTGGACAAGTTACTACAAGCATTTGCAGCAGTACTTGCGATACCAAAGGGTCTACCGCCAAGAAGAATTCAAGATCATCATGTAAAGCTGAAAGAACGAACATCCCCGGTTGCCGTCAAACCTTATAGATATCCCTACTTCCAAAAGAATGAGATAGAAAAACAAGTGAAAGACTTACTCGAAGCGGGGATAATTTAGCATACCTCGAGTCCATACTCGACTCCGGTACTCTTGGTCAAAAAGAAAGATGGAAGTTGGAGAATGTGTGTGGGCTATAGAGCTCTCAACAAGGTAACTATTAAGGATAAATTTCTCATTCCCAACATTGATGAACTGTTGGATGAGTTACATGGAACAACCAATTTTTCCAAAATGGATTTGAGATCGGGATATCATCAAATACGAATGCACGAGGCTGATGTTGAGAAGACAGCTTTTCGCACTCATCATGGACACTATGAATTTCGAGTCATGCCTTTTGGATTATCGAATGCACCATCTACCTTCCAAGCTTTAATGAATGAGGTATTTGGCCCTTATCTTAGAAAATTTATATTAGTTTCTTTGATGATATACTCATTTACAGCAAAAGTTGGGAAGAGCATCTTCGCCATATGGAGTTGAGTTTGAACGCATTACTCTCACATGAACTTTATGCAAGAAAGGATAAGTGTTCTTTTGCTTTATCTTAAATCCAATACTTGGGTCATGTAATTTCTGGAAATAGAGTTAGTATGGACAAGGACAAGATTTCAGCAATTGAGATGTGGCCAACACCAAAGTCGATCAAAAGTATAAAGGGTTTCTTAGGATTAGCAGGATATTACTGGAAGTTTATCAAGGGTTTTGCGGTCCTTGCAGCACCACTATCTGATTTGCTGAAAAAGGATACTTACCATTGGGATCAATTGGCGGAGAACTCATTCATCAGTTTGAAGCAAGCTCTCACAACTGCTCCCGTCCTTACTTTGCCTAATTTTACTCTTCCATTTGTGATTGAGTGTGATGCAAGTGGAGGAGGATTAGGAGCTGTCTTAATGCAACATAATCATCCTGTGGCATTTTTCAATAAGGTTTTAAATGGTAGAAATATGCTGCTATCTACCTATGAAAAGGAAATGTTAGCCTTGGTACTAGGCTGTTCAAAAATGGCGTCACTACCTGTTGGGAAGGACTTTTATTGTTCGAACTGATCATTCTAGCTTAAAACATCTATGGGATCCAAAAATCCACACAACCGCTCAACAAAGGTGGCTCGTGAAGTTGCTTGGATATGACTTTGTGATTGAGTACAAGCCTGGAAAAGAAAACAAAGTGGCTGATTCATTATCAAGACAGTTTGAAGGGCAAGAATCCGACACAGCTAGATCCGAATCACTGACTTTACTTGCAGCAAGCCTAACAGCATGGTCGACCCCTGTTCCTAAATGATTGGAAGAGGTTAAAAAGCTTATGCTACCAATCAGCAGATATCAATCCTTAAGCAGCAATTTGCAGCTAGCAAACTGTCATCAAATTGGGTGTTACAAGATGGGATTTTTCGGTATAAAAACAGGATTTACTTGAATTCTCAAATGGATCTCATCCCGACCCTATTGAAGGAATTTCATGATGGCACTCACGAGGGCATTCAGAAAATGTTGAAACGATTGAGACCAGTTTTCTATTGGTCCCGGATGTATAAAGATGTGGTGAGTTATTTGCAAAATTGTGAGACTGGCCAAAAATTCAAAAGCTCTTCTCTAGCACCAGCTGGTCTGCTACAACCTTTACCTATACCACAGCAAATTTGAACCTCTATCAGCTTGGACTTCATTAGTGGGTTGCCGAGAAGCAATGCAAAAGATGGCATATTCGTGGTCGTGGATCGACTCTCAAAATATAGTCATTTCCTTCCTATTAAGCACCCTTTCACAGCTCAATCAATTGCAAAATTGTTCTTTGATGAAATTTTCAAATTACATGGGATGCCAACTTCTATCGTATGTGACCGAGATCCAACTTTCACTAGCTCTTTTTGGAAGCAGTTGCTCAGCTTACAAGGTGTAGCATTCAACTACAGTTCAGCTTACCATCCTCAAACAGATGGCCAAACTGAAGCAATTAACAAAGTGCTTGAGCAATATTTGAGGTGTTTTTCAGCAGATCGACCTCACACTTGGACCAAATGGTTGCCTTGGACAGAATTCTGTTACAACACCAGCTTCCAGACTGCCATACGAATGAGTCCATTTGAGGCAGTGTATCATATGCCTCCTCCAACATTGCTGTCATACACTCCCGGGACAGCAAAAACAAATGAAGTTGATAGCCTTCTTCGTAGCAGAGATCAATTGTTACGTGAGTTGAGAGAAAATCCAGCAGCAGCCTAGTTGAGAATGAAGCACCGCCATGATCTGAGAAGAAGAGACGTTGAACTTGAGATAGGCCAGCAAGTGTATTTGAAGCTTCAACCTCGCAGACAACATACATTGCGCACTCAGAAATCCAACAAACTTGCTACCAAGTTTTACGGTCCATTTCCTATCATCCAACGAATTGGATCGGTTGCTTATAAGTTGAAATTGCCTGCTGAATCACAAATCCATGATGTTTTCCATGTTTCCCAATTGAAAGCTTCGGTGCACATTCAAAAAATTTTACTAGCCGTGATGCTTGACTAACCTGCTGTCATTGTATTCACATTTCCAGATTGTAATGTGTTAGCAACCTTGAGGAGAAGGTTGTTTTACAGGGGGAGGTAATGGTATGAACTTAGCATGTAATCAGGAAACAGGTTGTGACCGCCATAGTTTGAATTTAGTGGGCCGGTGGGAAAGTAGGGAATGGGCTGGAACAGAGGATAAAAGGGGGAAAACCGAACTGTAATGACCAATCTTGATAAAATTGAATTCTTGTTTTCTTGTTGTTGTTCTTTGTTCTTCTTCCTATTTTCTAGGAAGATCATCCAAGGAGTAGGGATTCACCTCTGCCCCGTCCTCCGTTATCTTCACAAATCCTCTGAATTCCAGTCAAATTCTAGGCAAGAAGTCTCATCCATGGCTCCAGCAAAGCAGGGGAACAAGCAAGGAAAGAAAGGGAAGGCGATCGTCGTCGAATTGGGGGAGGAAACCCACACCAGCTGCGAGCAAGGAAACACACGAAAAATGTTTACGTGGTAACTTAGGGTTCAATGCAAATTTCTAAGTCAATCCACGATGGCTTGATAACCCCAAATCTACTGGTTTTTTTAATTTTACAGTTTATATAAATAGCAAATTATTACCGCCTTTGAGTTAATTTACTATTGTTAGCCTTGAATTATCCTCTTCTGGTCTCTAAATCTTGAAAATAGCTTCACTTCCGGGTTTGGAATGTCAAAAAACATTAGGGTGGTATAAGTTTCTTCTCGAGCCAAGATTAGGGAGGCCTTCAAATAAATTCCAAAAATGGCAATGAACGAACTGGACTAGTTTGGGTTGGTTCAGATTTGGGAATTGCTGGACTGGACCACTGGCGCGCGTGTCTTGGAAAAATTCTAGGTGTGTAGGGTTTGAGGCACGTAATGTGCCAGTTGGGTGGTGTACACAACATCCAACTTTCTGGGTATGCGAGGGCTCGAGCGAAGTATGGTGCACCGTACTTTTACGGAATGCCACGTAAGTTTTATTAAAATGCTCCTTGGGTCGAGGGGTTGGGCCGACTTTGGTGGTCGGCGCTGGCCAAAAGTAGCCGAAAAATGGCTTGGAAACTCGAAGTTGGCGAGTTGTTGCACCTGTCTCCGGCAACTCAAGCGATGGACGGTGTCAGCAGTCAACTCAGATCCAACAATGGGTTGGAGAAGAAAACTTTGGTGATAACAAGGTGGCCGGAGGTGGCTCAGACCAGCTGGAATGTCGCTAGAAATTTCCAGTGACAAGAATTTTTTGTCAAACTTGGGTAGCTTTTTCCAGTGAATCATTGCGTGGACAACCACAGGGCTTGTTTGGGGATGATAATCCGTGATACAAGAATTTCAACAATGACGGTGTCTCCTCTACCAAGGGTCTCTTCAACGGGTCGAAAAGTCACCTAAAAGTAGGCTTCTTGTCACTTTCTTTTGTTTTGACCAGTAATCTTATCTGGTTAAGGATGCTAATTAAACGAGTCAGTTCGTAAGCATTTAGCGTTCGGCTCGACTTGACTTGACTCAAAACTTAACATTTAAATGTTTGAGTTCGAACTCAAATCTTATAAGCCGAGCTTGAGCAAGGTCGTATTCGACTCGACTTGACTATGTTATAACTCGAGCTCGACTCAAACTTGACTTAATAAAATAATATAATAATACAGTTTTATATTATATTATATATATATATATATATATATATAATAACAAAGAAGTAAGATAGTTAAGATAGTAAGTATTTAAATTAATGACCTCAAGGTTGTAGGTTTAATTCACATTGATTATATTTTTTTAGGTGAGGTATTTTTCACTTTTAATTGAGCCCGTTTCGAACTTAAGAAAATTAAACAGTTTAAGTGTATTCGAGTTCGAACACATAAAAGATATTCAAGTCAAACTTGAGCATGTATGTTCAAAACTCTTTCGATCTCGAGTCGAGTTCGAATGATTTTCGAACTATTCGAGCCAAGTTCGAATACAAATTGAGCTCGGCTCCCCGGTGTCTCCTTTCGCATGGCAATTGTGGACTCTGTCACGGTGGCTCTTGATCGGGCATGATTTGCGGTGTTGCTGGTCATTGTTTGGTGATAGTGGGGTAGCTTCTCTGGCAATGGTGACATGGCCAGAGGTGGCTTGCAAACCGGCTACTCAGAGGGTGCCATAACTTTTGCCTTACATTTCTCTCAGCTATTTCCGGTGAATCAGTGAGTGGGCATCGTGGGTAGTGGTTCTTTGGCCAGGTGGCGTTGGGGGCATTCCTACCTTCCCCCGGTGGCTGTGGTCCGAAGCAAGCTTCACGGCAAGTCCTCACAGCACCACTTCGGGATGTTTCGACAACAGCAAACAGGTGGGCAACCTCCGTGAGGTGGCTACTTCTTCTCGGCAAGTTGGCGGTGTTGTAGGATTTCTACCTCCGGAGTAAAACTCCACGTGCTCTGGTATGTATCAGCGGCTTGAGGCAGCGTTCGGCAAGCAAAGGCTAGGATGGACTAGCTGCGTCAGCAATTCTTTGGTTCCCAGGTAATGATCAGCAACTGCTTTCCTTGGCAGCAGTAACTCTCCTCTGCAAGCTTCACGATTGAAGGGCAAGGCAAGGTAGCAAATCACTTCGCAGCTTTCCAAGATTGCTGCACGTCTAGCGGGGGAAGTAGTGGTGAGGCGGGAGATCTCCTTTTCTTCAAGACTCTGCGGCTCCTTCGTGGTAGCAAGACACAAAGGATGGAAAGTGACGGCAAGGCATCAGCTAAGGCAGCAAAGCGGGGGCGATGGTAGAAGTATACACACGACAGAGAAGGGCTGAGCTGCCAACTCTTTCTAGTTCCCGGCGGTTGTGGATCAAACAAGGGCCGGCTGCATTTCTCAGTGATGGAGAAGTTTGCTGGTGGCACGTCTCCAGTGGAGGGTGGCTTCTTCTTCTAGTCTTTAATTTTGTGCAGTGCTGCTACGTTCTTCCTCCTCTTCGATGCAACACCAAGCCCTCCTCTTTGTTAGGCCTTTTGGGCCCCCACCCAAGCTCCGAAACCACTGTTGGACCCTTCGGGCCCTTAAAGGGACTTGAAACAACTAAAGGAAACTACAATAGGTGTCATGAGACCTCTCTTTATCCAAAGCTAGCTCAAAGAATAAGGCTTTCTCATTACCCTATATACAAGTTACCAATAACCTTTATGACCGATGTGGGACAAACCCAACAACTCCCTTTCACACGTCGGGCGTGACCCAAAACCATCATCATTTGACACACTCCTCTTAAATCACACGGCACCCACCTGACAAACTCCTCTTCAAATCATTAGGTGGAACCCATAAAAGAAACAATAATAATTGGTGTAGGCAAACCCGATTCGAATTTAGTTGTGATACCACTTGTTAGGCCCTTTGGGCCCCCACCCAAGTTTTTAAACCACTGTTGGACCCTTCGGGCCCCAAAAAGAACATTAAACAACCAAAGGAAACTCGCAATAGGTGTCACGGGCCTCTCTTAATCCAAAAGCTAGCTGAAGGAGTAAGGCTTTCCTATTAACCTATATACAATTCACCAACAACTTCTACGACCGATGTGGGACAAACCCAACACTCTTCACTTCATGAATTACTGCTTTTATAATCCAAATGGCCCCTTAGTAGTTTGACGATTTGTGGCTTCAGATCCTAGCTATATTAACCACATTCATTTATCTTCCATGAATTTTGGAACTCCGTTGGCTTCTTCATGTAACACCAATTGGCATGGACTGGGTTCAACTCTTTCATGGGTTGAGTTGATAGTCTGAGTTATGGCTAGACCAGGGCAACAAAATTAGGCTGGCCTAACTGAGTGATGGCTAGGGAGGGGGCACCAATTTGACTAGGTGCATGGGTGGGTAGTCAAGTGCAACATGTGCCTCTTTTAGGCGAACAGCTGTCCCTGCAGCTCTTGTGGCTGCTGGAACCCCCTTTGCTACCCCTAGGACAGTCGAGTGGTGCAGGTAGGAGTGGCTGCTGTGGTGCATGCATACCTCTCTACTAGTATTGGGTCCTCCATACTGGTGCTGCCGTTGTGTTGTCTATTGTTGATATGGTTGTCTAGAACATGTAGTAGCACGATGCCCTACCTCATTATAAGTAAAACATGCTCACGTAACCATCCGGGAAGCCCTCTGGATAGTGCAGGCACATGGGTACTCGTGATAATATCGAGCTTGCTGAGCTGGTGCCTTGAATGACGGTGTCTACTGAGAGAACATCTACACCTACTGACCCACAGAAACATACATCATCACTCCACCTTCAGTCCACCACCGCTACTGTTGTGGACCTCCATGGTCCTGTCATCCTTGTGTCTACCTCTTAAGGCTAGATTGACCACTTGCTCTAGCTTGGTTGAGGGACTCATGGGCATGCTCACACTCGAGTGCTCTCAGGACAGCCTTTACTAATTTCGTGCATGCAAAAGTGGTAGCTACTAATCCGATACCAATCCTCAACCCTGACACCAATTAGGCGGCCTTCTCTATCTCACCCTGCCAAGCAGCTAGGTGCAAACCTCTCAAGTGTCATGAACCTCACGTGGTACTCGGCCAAGGACAAACCCTCAATCTACTCCAAACTAAGGAATTTCTTCTTCTTCTAGCTTTGGGTGGAAGAGAAGTACAGGACATAGAACAACCCTAAACTCATTCCAATTGATCTACTCCAACAGCCTCCTTCTTAGGTATGTGTAGGCAGATTCCCACTAACTCTTGCCCATCCACTGCATGGCTCCTATAGCCACCCATATGTAGAGCTCCAACGTACATCCCATGTGTGCTAGCACTCTTCTCACCATGTCAAACCACCCCAGAGCCACCTTTGGATATATGCTGCTGTTGAAAAGCTGTCCATCGTTCTTTAGGAAATGGTCGATGTCCTATCTCTCCCAAACATGAACATCTGGCCCTGGGATCCTGAACCTCACTAATAGCAATCTGTCTCGGGTATGTGGTCTCCTGCTCCTCACGCCCAGCCTACTAGGGAGTGACACTCCTAATGCCATTGCTAGTGAGGATATGTCATACATCGCTATTGCAGGTGGAGCTAGGACATAAGGGAGTAGTGCAATCGGTGGTGGTAGTAGGGGTACTCTCTTTGGCTCAAAGGTCTTAATGGGGGTTTTTGCCTCCAAAGGCCTCTTCTCAAATCTCACCACTACCTTCTCTGTGTCCTAGACTGTTGCCAACAATTGGATCATGCCCTAATGTGACTGTTGTGGATCATCCTGGGCTCAAATTGGTCCTCATAGAGAGCCTGCTACTAAGGGTCCACTACGGAACACGTGTGGGAGAAGGGATTGCCTGACATGTGCTAGCACGGGTGGTGAAGTGCAAATGAGTAAGGATCTACCTCTACATAGATGACCAACCATCTCTATGGTCACTTATGGTAGATCTGCTAAACTGATATGGATAAAGTGAATTACATACACATAACACATACAATGACAGAAAACACAAAACATGCATGTCGGTTAGGCTGTGGATTGGTTCAAAACATAACACACAACAACAACCACCATAACCGCACATA
>JAURVB010015122.1:0-13020 GCA_033002965.1 Piper betle
CGCCAACAAAGCATCCAAAACTAAAGATTCAATGTCAGAATCGACCAAACTGTCCACCATCTTTAAATTTTAGTATTTTGCTTGTACGGCTGCCATTATTCTAGCTTACTTGAATTGTCATGTGAGTAAAATTTGGCTCTTAATTGTTTGTCTCAGTAAATAAATAACCAATGTCTAAAACAAACCACTTTACCAATGATAATGCAAACAATGCATGAATCGATTTACCGTGATTAGGAGGGACAACGAAGCTAAGCTCCCACATGGAGGTGGACTCCCGCTCCATTGCAAGCTGGAATCAAACAAAAAAAAAAACTGAATGCAAATCACACATCGCACTACAAGACGCACAATCCAACCACCGATAGACGAACATCAAAGATCGGTGGGGGGGGTGCATTACCGCTTGGGATGGATCCCAAGAGCCGACGAGGGGGCGGAACCGTAGACGTGGGGGATGAGGTCGCCGCGGAGCTTGTAGTCCTCCATCTTGAGGGAGACGTAGAGCTGGCCGCCGGCGGCACCGCCGCCGTCGGGGTTTCTGGATGCGGCGGTGCCCATGCGCGAAATGCGGGTGCTCGAAACGGAGGCGCGCGTTGGGAATCCGAGAATCGAACAAGTGGGATGGGAATTGCGGGCCAGCTATGTCCGTATCATCTCTACCGTTATTCTTTCAAGGCTTATAATTTTACCATTTTTTTTGTCGACATAAGTATAATATAAATAAAAAAATAACTTTACAAAAAATAAAATTATGACACAAAAATTTTAAAGATTTTTTTATATATTTAAATAATAAAAAATTTTAAAGTTTTTGAAATATTTCTTTTCCACTTATGTCGTTTAAAATTTCTGCCATTTTTATTTTTTTCATAATAAAAATTTATTTTCTAAAAATTTTACATACAGTTGATTTAATTAAAAATTAAATTTCTTTTAACTACATTTTTGACAATCATATATAAAAATATTTTTTATTTCTAAATTTTATATTTTTTTCGTATAATTTCAGGATAATTAAACATAATCGAATATGAATAAATGGCTTATTAATAAATTAGGAGCCAAACAAAATGATTGATTATGATAGAAACTCAAAGTTGAAGTATAAAAACATTAATCTTCATTTAACTTTTATACTACTTGGTATTGTATTGCTTGTGTTTGTGTTATATATTGATAATTTACATGCCTGATATCACTTTGTAAAAACCTGGCTCTTACTTGATTAAATTAAATTGTTCAACTTGACTTTACTTGAAAGTAATCAAATTAAATAAGAGCTAAGTTTAAGCTGGCATGAACATAAAAAAAAACCATAAAACTAATTTAAAATTTCAAGTGGTCAATGCAATCAAAAGCACCGCATATTCAATTTACTATGTGACAGTACAAATTCAATATATTTTTCTGTAAAAATCAATAATGTTTTTCCAAATAGTTTCATATATTAAAAAAAATCATACATTTTCTTTCTCAATACCCAAGAGAAAATATGACTTTTTTCTTTTTAAAACCAAACGAGGGACTACATACGGCAAATATTTTATGCACAATATACATTAAATCTATTATTTTTCTATTTAACGCCACTTTTAAATTTTAATATGTTTGGTCACTTTAAATTTCTTAGATTTTACCTCTCTTTCTTACATATAAACACACCCGCAATTTTGAGCATTTTAGTCCATAATTAGAACTTTTAACTTGGGTCTGGGAAGTTGAAGATCCATATATGGGCCTCCATACCAAAATTAATGGGCCTAATGAATAGCCCAGCCCATACACATGCAACGCAAGGGCTCATCCATCGCCACTATAAATACTCGCCAAGCCTCCCTTTCCCCCCGCTTCTCCTGTCCCAATCTGCATCGACCGAAGAACCTAGGGTTTGAGTTGCGGACGCGGAGCTAGACCCCGATCACCATGCGCGCCAAGGTACATATCCGACAGTCCTTTGCTAGTTCGCTGGTTTCGTTTTCTGCGTCGAAAGATGTTACGATCGGTGTTTGATTTGACGAAAACGGTGATTGTTTTGGGACTGTGCAGTGGAAGAAGAAGCGGATGAGGCGGTTGAAGAGGAAGCGCCGAAAGATGAGGCAGAGGTCCAAGTGAGGCGTCTTCCGATTCGGTCCGATTTGATCGCGCTTTGTTTTTTTGGTTGTTTCTACCTTTTTTAAATAGTCTGTAATTCGTGGATTTGTAACCTCTTATTCGACGCTAAACTTGTGTTGGGCACTTTTATATTACATGCGCGCGAAAACAGGTCGTCCTGTTCCAGCTATTTGATGGTAATAATGTGGGAGGTTGCTTTGTTATGTTGATGGAATTTATTAGGATTTATCAAATTTTGTAGCTATTTATGTGAATGCGTTGGCAGTTAAAGTGAACATGGTCTCCACCACACATACGTAATGAACTGCATGCCATGGATCTTCTGTCTATCATACCATGGCTCTTACCATGGTTCTTCTTGCTATCAATAGCCACCGTGCATGGCACGGTGGATATGAAAGTAGGAGGCCGTTGTCTGGGCAATAATGAGCCAAGCTAGTCTTTGTGGTGAACCCCCGGGAAGTAGTCATGCATTACAGGAACCGGGTCCTTTCCAATTCGAATGTGCCATCTTATGGACCATAAATTGAAGATTGCATGCCACACTTTTGTTGCTGTGCTGGTGTTGGTGTGGTAGATTCGTGCAGGGAGTTGGGACATGCATTGGTGCTCAATAGCTCAATTGGGACATGCATTGCTGCTCAATAGCTCAATTCTTTTTATTGGGATTGGAGTAGTAAAATTGTTGTTGTTGTTATTATTATTATTATTATTATTTTGAGTGTGTTCAATAGCTGATGAGAGGAGGGTTTTGGCTATATAGGCCACTACTGACCAATTCACTCTCCTTAGGTTGGACTTGTATGCAGGTGTATTGGTATATTTGTGAAGAGGGCAATTACATCTAGTTGATGTAAATTACACTATTGATATGATTCTAAGTATCATTGTGGTAATGCTGCAAAAAGTATTCGTTGTGTTTTTGTGCTCATTTTCCTTTGAATCATGAATTTTGTTGATGCGGAGATGGGTAAATTTGTGGGAAAGACTTGATTTTTGCACGAACAAATTTGTATTGTTGCGCGGAACTGATCTTTTGTGTCCAGACCAATTTACAGCATATATGGTGCGAATTCACTACCAGGAGGCGTTGATGAGTATTTTCTTATCAGTCTTTTGGCCGACCTTGCATTAAAAAAATGGCATAATTAGGGTGTCATTGAGTTCTACTTCTATGTTTATGATCGGTCGGGCACGTTTCAAGAATATCAAATCGTGCAATCTTTTGTAGACGATTGGATGATTTTTTTACTACTGTCCGTAGGCTAGAAGGGAATGCTGTGCTGCTGCAGTTGACATTTGTTTGAAAGCCTTTGCAGTCTCTGCATTAAACCCACCAATGAACTGGAAATGGTAGTGTCATGTTAGAGTCGATGTTTCGTAGGCGATTGAAAACGAGATGCATGATCAGATGGGAAGGATGTTACCTGGTGCACTCGATACGCGAAACGGACGCCTTGGAGAAAATAATCTTCATGTTCCCGAGTAGAGGAATCCTCCTCTAACTGTGACGATGTCTGTAGGATGTAAAATTTCGCCAATCTCATGGAGCACAGTTTTAGCTGCGACAGATATTTGGAATGTGTTTGAGAAGACAAAACTATGGAAGCATGTGTAAATATAGTTTTGCTTTGAGGTTCATATCTATGAGCCTAGAGGTTTAATGCTCATGAAAAACGGGTAACAACTGTAAAATAGTATAAAGATAGAAACATGTCAAACAATTTGATTAAACTTTATAATCGGTACTTTTTATGTATTTTACCCGCAGAAACTAGATCTATTCGATCTCTGCTCATTTAAATATAATCCGGGGGATTTGTTTTACGTTGTCTATAACTAACCTGACTAATGATTCCTGTTTCAAGCATCCAGACCCAAGGGATCTGAAGATCTTTGTATCTCTTGCTTGCACTATCCCTTGTCCTCTCAACATTATGAATGCTCCTCTCCAGCCTGCCGTTCAAATCCAACACAGTTAGGCAGAAATTCTACTTTTTCATACAAAAGCTTACAGAAATGTTTATCACTTGTCCTGTAGAGCTTGTGCCCTTTTAAGTGCTGTTGCCACTGGGAATTGAGGTTTATTATTCTCTAGAAAGCTTGAAACCTCTGATTCAAGGTTCTTCAGATCTCGGTAGCTGCAGGCCGCTTCCCTCATAGAATCTGCTTTCTTCTCTGGCCACTGAGGAAAATGTTTGAGCACAGCCCTCTCGTCAATCAAGTAGGAAAGTTCATCATCCAGCCACTTCACAAAGTCTTCCACATCTGAGATCTCTGTGTAGCCAGCGTTCTCCACCTCCTTAGCCATGAAGTTGATGAATTCACCTTGAGTTTCAACATCAGATTTGATCTAATATCACAACGATAATCATACTTCTTATCAGTTCCTTATGAATTCATATTAGCTACTGAAAACTGAATATCGTTGGCTTTTAAAATTCAAGGTGCACCTACTCAGATGTATGCTGTGAGATAACATCTTCAGATTTCAGTTATTGGTGGTTAACTTACTGCTAGAAGATATGTTGATCGGTTTTCTATCTCTCCGATCATGTTTTTGGGGCTGGCAACTGATGGTACACCAGTGCTGCTTGTCCTATTATCAGTACTCCGTGCATCTTTCCTCATAAGCAGGCGGTACAACTCAACCACCTCCGGTACTCTCCGGACTGCATTGGCTGCTCCACCTCGCAGTTTCATCGGCGGCAGTGGCGGCGGAGGCGGTGCCTTTGATTTGCATGGCGTCGCTGGCGACGAAATCATTGTTGGCAAAGTTGGCTTTGGTGGAAGCTTTGGAATTCTTGGGGACGTATTCTTTGCAGCAATCATATCTGGGGAAGAGGGTCTATAAGAGCAAGAGTAAAACTCCTCCGGGAGGTTGATCTCCATGGATCCTTTCTCTTGTTGTGACTGATCACTTGCAAGGTTGGTGATTTGTAAATTCTTCACTGGTGAGGACCTCCTCCTTGCTTGAGCTTTTAGGAAGGCCACCTCTTGTTTTAGTTGCTCCTTCTCTTCCTCCAGACGCCGATTCTTGGCAAGTGCCACTTCCAGCTCTTGCTTGATCAAGGCCAGACGTGGGCATTCTTCCACCATTGTGGAAGTTGCAAAGAGAAGAGAGAGAGATAGATATGAAGTGTACACCAAGAAATTCTGGCTCACATTGTCCTCTATGTGTATGCATGAGATTGGCTTTTGTGAAATAAATTCTGGTGAAAAACTTTACGTCAAAGATTAGAGGACATTTTCAAAGGCAAAAATGCCCATTATCTTATTTGGTATACTATGCCATGATATGCGCAACTTAACTAATATTTTTGTTTTCTTTCAAAGCAGCGGGTAACTAAATATGCTTTTGCTTGAGTGTATTGATCGTGGCATTTCATTGATCTTCGTTTTGTTAGTAAAGGTTGATATTTACTTATCTATGACATTGGATAATTACAGATTCAGAGTAAGCTGTTAGAGAGGTGTAATGTCTTCCCTCATTTATTCAGTGGTCAAGGTGTTGTTGCTTTCCGTCCTTCATATAGTTTGCATCTGGGACCTAACTCAATTGCGCAAATAACTAGCTATGATTCTGTTTACTTTTGTACCATTTATTTGTAACTACGTTGGTGTATATTTTAGCTCTCCTAGGACTGTTCTAGAGAATACTGTAGCTGGTAGTCGGCAGCTTTCTTGGCTAGCTAGAGATCAGGTGGCTGGAAGATCTGAGGTATGCATCTTTAGACACGGAAATGTTTATTTTGTATGAATCAAGCTACTTAATTGGAAAAAGAAAAAAACGATAGAAAAAAAAAGCTACCAACGATGTGACTTCACTTATATATTGGACAAAGTCAGATTTTGGCTAAAACGCAAGACACTTACGTGAGCATGAGGAAAAGCAAGGGAAACTAAGAAACACTTGATATATGGCCCCTAGACTGCGACTTCATTACTCTTTTTATAAGGTGATTAACATATGCTTAAATGAAGGAATCAAACAAGGCTTTGATTTGATGGAGGTGATTATCCTTGCCATCTGATCTTGGCTAACTTTGTTTTCACTTTTGCACGAAGCTATGGTGGAGGTGAGCACCAATACACACCTAACGACAGAGCTAACTGTGAAATGACGGTGGAAGGGAAAGGGAGAAAGGAAATATTCCAAAGTTACATTATTCACCTCACTATTACACACCATTTTTCAAAATAACATTGAGGCAAGAGAAAGCCGATTTGATGGGTTGGCACTATGAATCCTCATTTAGCCGAAAGTGTTCAAAGGGTGACTAATTCCTAATTCATTTTCTACACATTTTCGTCCTCGTTTGGTTTCTTCTTGGCTTGTTTTCTTTTTGTGTAGAACTAGCGAAGATACCCGCGCAAACAACATTGTATAAGTTGATTCATTAAAAAAATATTTGGAAGGAAAAAAAGAGAAATAAATGATGTTAGAAAATGGAATGGTTTTATATGAATGTGGTATGCATATATAAAAAAAATTGTTTTAATGGACTGATTATTTGTTTCAATCTTAGTTTTATTGTTAATTAGAAATTTAACTTTTATTTTTGGATAGTTTATTGATAAAAAACCTAAATTTACTTTGGTTGTTAGTTAGAAAATTTATTATTATTTTTTAAAATAGTTTATTAGTGGAAAACGTATAATTGAGATGATACTATAAACCTTCTTTACATTGAAAGAGAAGGTAAATGATGTACAAAAAATGTTGTAAATTGGTCACCGACGATTTCATGGCTTGAAAGTTCTGCGTT
Organism: Piper betle; assembly: GCA_033002965.1. Lineage (NCBI taxonomy): Eukaryota > Viridiplantae > Streptophyta > Magnoliopsida > Piperales > Piperaceae > Piper > Piper betle. The sequence goes on from JAURVB010015122.1 coordinate 6,885, forward strand.
GCGAAGACAACGACGTCATTAGAGTAATATTATTGATTTTCCTCCCTCACTGGGCAGTGCCCCTGGGACAAGGGAACTAGAACCAGTATATTCAAGTTTGTAGCGGTAACATTTTTTATGATGAGAACGAATGCGAAGCCTGAATCGTGGGTCGCTGAAAACTCAAGAGCCTATATATTTTTGCTGATATTGATGTGGGTATAGAATGGATTATGCAATGTAGCGTTATAAATTTTAATTTATCAAGATTTAAGTGGGCGAATTGTAAATCCAATATTATTAACTCGGGAGGTCCAGCTGTGCATCAAACTTATTTAGTCCACGATAGAACTTCGCAAATTAATGAATGGATTACATGTAAAATCTATATTTTGGGCTTACGTAATCATCGCCTAGAAAGGAGATTTTCGTGAGTTTAAATCGTTAATGCATTTTTAGATAGGAGCTTTGTGAACCTGCATCATATCAATCAATTTAGATTGAAGAGTTATGATAATTAGTTATAGGTAATTCTATAAATAACTATCCAATGTGAGCCGATAGGTAAAAAATCAACAGTACTGAGTGAAGTTCACATTTAAAAAATGATTCACATTCTAGTATCCCGGTAATATACATATATTCTTAAGTTGATAGATCATTGAAATTTAATTACTCGTTGCATGGTTTTCTTCAATTTAAATTGGGCTCTGCGTACATCCAGCGACAAGTGTTTCACATAAAGAAAATGTACACAATCTAAGATAACCTTGAAACCTTTTTTTTTTTGATAAAAATATGATTGGTAGACACAGTGAGAAAGTGTTTAGTCATTCCAAATACTTGACATGCATTGGCAGTTTTCTAGTGTGAGACCCATCTTCATCGCCATTTTATAAATGGGCCAAGAGGGCAACGATCAAAAGGGATCTCGTTGGCCATTAAATGATGGGCCTCCAAATGGCTTGAATTAAACTCCTTTAATAAACAAAAAAAGTAGATGTTATTTAGCCCAGTGGGCCGTCTACGGCTAGTGGCTGCCTGAGCTTTTATATATATATATATATATATATATATATATATATATATATATAATATATATATATATGGGGAAAGGGTTGCTGTCCTGCAGGACAGCCAAGATGGCTGTCCTGCAGTTTTCAGCCGTTGGATGAAATCATCCAACGGCTGAAAATCCCAACCCTTTCCCTCCCCCTTCTCCTCCCCCCCCCCTCCACTTTCAGCCCCTCCCGCCGGTTTCAGCCCCTCCAGCCGCGCATCTTCCACCCGGCCCACGCCCCTCGCCCCTCTCCCCGCCCCGCGCCCCTCTCCCCGCCCCACGCCTCGCTCCGCCCCAACCACATCCCCCCACCATCCCCACCATGAAGCCGCCTGCCCCTGTTTTTGCCGGAGCGGCCTTGGGTCACCCGGGGCCGCCCAGGCTTTGGCAAGAGTCCGGAAGGGAGGGGACAGGAGCTACGGATGGTCAGCCGGCGGTGACGACGATTTCCGGCGGCGGCATTGCCGGTGGCGGCCGACCAACGTGCAATGCAATACGAGAAAAGTGGCGGCTTTCTCTCCCCGAGCGGCACCTCAAGTTGGATTGAGGTTGACGACGACGAGGGAGGGTAGACGAGAAGACGGCGGCATCTAGGTGACCGGCTGTGCCGAGGCCGGCGGCGCTCCACGGAACAGAGTAGGCAGAGGCGGCGAACAGGGTAAGGGAAAGAGAAAGAGGGAAAGGAAGGGAAAGAGGGGCGACGATGGCGGTTCTGGTCCGGCTATGGTGCAGGTAACGCCGGCGGCGAGGTCGCCGGCGGTCGAGGTGGAGGGCAAACATCAGTAGGGGAGAAACAGGGGATGTCGGGGCGAAGAAAATGACTCGATGGCAATTTCGTAATAAAAACTTGACTCGCTCCCCGCTCGAGTCAATATTAAGAAATAAATTTTTAAAAAATATATAAAATAATTTCGTAATAAAAACTTGACTCGCTCCTAACTCGAATCAATATTTTAAAATAATTTTTTTAAAAAAATTGACAGAATTAGTTTATTTTTTAAAATTTTATTTCGTGATAAAAACTTGACTCGCTCCCCGCTCGTGTAAATATTAAGAAATAAATTTTTAAAAAATATATAAAATAATTTCGTAATAAAAACATGACTCACTCCTGACTCGAGTCAATATTTTAAAATAATTTTTTTAAAAAAATTGACAGAATTAGTTTATTTTTAAAATTTTATTTTGTAATAAAAACTTGACTCGCTCCCCGCTCGAGTAAATATTAAGAAATAATTTTTTAAAAATATATAAAATAATTTCGTAATAAAAACTTGACTCGCTCTTGACTCGAGTCAATATTAAGAAATAAATTTTTAAAAAATATATAAAATAATTTCGTAATAAAAACTTGACTCGCTCCCGAAACATATAAAAAATATAATAAAATACCATAAAATAAAATAATCAAGTTTAATGAATTATTTTATTTTATGGATTTTTTTCATATTTTTTGAGATTTATTTCGTAATATTGACACGAGTTGGGAAGGAAATAGGTAGGGGTAGTTTTTTAATAAAAACTTGACTCGATCCCGACTAGTGTCAATATTATGAAACAAATCCTAAAAAATATAAAAAAATACAGGAAAATACCATAAAATAAAATAATTGAATTTTAATGGATTATTTTATTTTATGGTATTTTACCCTATTTTGTTCATATTTTTTGAGAGGGGTAGTTTTGTAATAAAAACTTGACTCGATCCCGACTCGAGTTAATATTATGAAATAAATCCCGAAAATTATAAAAAAATAGATTAAAATACCATAAGATAAAATAATCTATTAGATCCCGACTCGAGTTAATAATCCTGTGCTGCAGGACAGCCAGCATAGCTGTCCTTGAATTTTGATCTGGCCGTTCAAAACATATCTGACGGTCAGAAAAACACATGCCGCCATTTTTGCCATCTGACGGGAGGGGCGAGGCATGGCATTCCTGTTTTGCCATGCCGGCCGCACCTGCCACTGCTGCCGCCTCACCGCCGACGACCTCCGCCCAGTCCTCCACAAGACACCTCCCAGCGTCGAGGCTGAAGTCGGAGGGGTCGAGGAAGACGCCGGCGTGGAGGGGCAGGAGCGGCGGGAGGAAGATGCCGGCTTGGAGGGGCGGGAGCGGCGGGGCGCGGAGGGGAAAGTATGATGCTTTAGAGTAGCTGAGATGGCGGAGGCGCAGGTAGATTCCAGATCTCCGACCCCTTCATCGCCCCGCTGCCGAAGCCTTGTCCCGCCGCCCTGTCGCCTCACCATGGCAGCGAACGGGCTCAAAACAAGGACGGGAAAAGACGGGACAACGACGGTACTGTCTGGTGGCGGCACTGGCTAGCAGCGGGCGGCCGACGGCGAGGTCGCCGGCGGTCTGGTGGCGCGGCAAAGGTGGTGGGAAAACAGAGTATCGGCAAAGCAAAACAGGGGAGAACGAATTGAGCAGGGGTAATTTCGTAATAAAAATTTGACTCGCTCCCGACTCGAGTCAATATTACGAAATATATCCTAAAAAATATAAAAAACATAATAAAATATCATAAAATAAAATAATTGAGTTCTAATAGATTATTTTATCTTATGGTATTTTAATCTATTTTTTTATAATTTTCGGGATTTATTTCATAATATTAACTCGAGTCGGGAGCGAGCCAAATTTTTATTACGAAATTACCCCTGCTCAATTCGTTCTCCCCTGTTTTGCTTTGCCGATACTCTGTTTTCCCACCACCTTTGCCGCGCCACCAGACCGCCGGCGACCTCGCCGTCGGCCGCCCGCTGCTAGCCAGTGCCGCCACCCAGACAGTACCGTCGTTGTCCCGTCTTTTTCCCGTCCTTGTTTTGAGCCCGTTCGCTGCCATGGTGAGGCGACAGGGCGGCGGGACAAGGCTTCGGCAGCGGGGCGATGAAGGGGTCGGAGATCTGGAATCTACCTGCGCCTCCGCCATCTCAGCTACTCTAAAGCATCATACTTTCCCCGCGCCCCGCCGCTCCCGCCCCTCCAAGCCGGCATCTTCCTCCCGCCGCTCCCTGCCCCTCCACGCCGGCGTCTTCCTCGACCCCTCCGACTTCAGCCTCGACGCTGGGAGGTGTCTTGTGGAGGACTGGGCGGAGGTCGTCGGCGGTGAGGCGACGCAGTGGCAGGTGCGGCCGGCATGGCAAAACAGGAATGCCATGCCTCGCCCCTCCCGTCAGATGGCAAAAATGGCGGCATGTGTTTTCTGACCGTCAGATATGTTTTGAACGGCCAGATCAAAATTCAAGGACAGCTTATGCTGGCTGTCCTGCAGCACAGGATTATTAACTCGAGTCGGGATCTAATAGATTATTTTATCTTATGGTATTTTAATCTATTTTTTTATAATTTTCGGGATTTATTTCATAATATTAACTCGAGTCGGGATCGAGTCAAGTTTTTATTACAAAACTACCCCTCTCAAAAAATATGAACAAAATAGGGTAAAATACCATAAAATAAAATAATCCATTAAAATTCAATTATTTTATTTTATGGTATTTTCCTGTATTTTTTTATATTTTTTAGGATTTGTTTCATAATATTGACACTAGTCGGGATCGAGTCAAGTTTTTATTAAAAAACTACCCCTACCTATTTCCTTCCCAACTCGTGTCAATATTACGAAATAAATCTCAAAAATATGAAAAAATCCATAAAATAAAATAATTCATTAAACTTGATTATTTTATTTTATGGTATTTTATTATATTTTTTATATGTTTCGGGAGCGAGTCAAGTTTTTATTACGAAATTATTTTATATATTTTTTAAAAATTTATTTCTTAATATTGACTCGAGTCAAGAGCGAGTCAAGTTTTTATTACGAAATTATTTTATATATTTTTAAAAAATTTATTTCTTAATATTTACTCGAGCGGGAGCGAGTCAAGTTTTTATTACAAAATAAAATTTTAAAAAATAAACTAATTCTGTCAATTTTTTTAAAAAAATTATTTTAAAATATTGACTCGAGTCAGGAGTGAGTCATGTTTTTATTACGAAATTATTTTATATATTTTTTAAAAATTTATTTCTTAATATTTACTCGAGCGGGGAGCGAGTCAAGTTTTTATCACGAAATAAAATTTTAAAAAATAAACTAATTCTGTCAATTTTTTTAAAAAAATTATTTTAAAATATTGATTCGAGTTAGGAGCGAGTCAAGTTTTTATTACGAAATTATTTTATATATTTTTTAAAAATTTATTTCTTAATATTGACTCGAGCGGGGAGCGAGTCAAGTTTTTATTACGAAATTGCCATCGAGTCATTTTCTTCGCCCCGACATCCCCTGTTTCTCCCCTACTGATGTTCGCCCTCCACCTCGACCGCCGGCGACCTCGCCGCCGGCGTTACCTGCACCATAGCCGGACCAGAACCGCCATCGTCGCCCCTCTTTCCCTTCCTTTCCCTCTTCTCTTTCCTTACCCTGTTCGCCGCCACTGCCTACTCTGTTTCGTGGAGCGCCGCCGGCCTCGGCACAGCCGGTCACCTAGATGCCGCCGTCTTCTCGTCTACCCTCCCTCGTCGTCGTCAACCTCAATCCAACTTGAGGTGCCGCTCAGGGAGAGAAAGCCGCCACTTTTCTCGTATTGCATTGCACGTTGGTCGGCCGCCACCGGCAATGCCGCCGCCGAAAATCGTCGTCACCGCCGGCCGACCATCCGTAGCTCCTGTCCCCTCCCTTCCGGACTCTGCCCCAAGCCTGGGCGGCCCCGGGTGACCCAAGGCCGCTCCGGCAAAAACAGGGGCAGGCGGCTTCATGGTGGGGATGGTGGGGGGATGTGGTTGGGGCGGAGCGAGGCGTGGGGCGGGAGAGGGGCGCGGGGCGGAGAGGGGCGAGGGGCGTGGGCCGGGTGGAAGATGCGCGGCTGGAGGGGCTGAAACCGGCGGGAGGGGCTGAAAGTGGAGGGGGGGGGGAGGAGAAAGGGGGAGGGAAAGGGTTGGGATTTTCAGCCGTTGGATGATTTCATCCAACGGCTGAAAACTGCAGGACAGCCATCTTGGCTGTCCTGCAGGACAGCAACCCTTTCCCCTATATATATATATATATATATATATATATATATATATATATATATATATATATAA